>MU854338.1:0-219094 GCA_033296685.1 Parachaetomium inaequale
CCCCCCACCCCCTCCGAGACAGCGCCCTTTGCCTTTCCTACTCCCGAGCGCTGCTCCACCCCGGAGGATGCCCCCTGGGGGATTAGCGAAAAAGGAAAATAGCTGCAGAGTGCTGACATTGCCGGGCTCAACTGCACAGATGGCTTCTTCACGCTCTTCTGGATGGCCGTGTTCCTGTTCGTCGTCAAGATCGCCGCCGACAACTGGCGCGTGCATGGGAACCCGCTGGGGACGAATGAGATTATGAGGGGCATGTTTGGGTGTAAGCGGGAGGTTGTGGTCTTGCTGGGGGCGGATGGGGTTATGTGTGCGTTGACGGGGGTTGGGTGGTACGTTTAATTTCTGTGGCCTTTTTTTCCCTTTTTGTTTGGCCCCTTTACGGACTTCCGAGACAGCGCTTCTGCTCTGGAAGTGGTCCTGATGCCCGGTTTTGAAGGAAATTGGCTGACGTTGTTGGATAGGGTGTTGCAGAGGATGGTGAGGGAGGGTACGGTGGCTTGGGATGGGTGGGGGTGGGTGGTGCAGCATGTAAGTCTCGACCCCCTCCGAGCGAGATATGCTAGGGGGTGCTGATGATGAGGGGAATAGGTCTGGCAGACGGTGTTTATTGCCGGCGTGGTCGGGTTGACGAGGCTGCGGGAGTGGCCGTGGACGCATACCGTGTTTTTTGTGCTGCATGGCCTAGTGATGCTCATGAAGCAGCGTACGTGAAATCCGAGTTCCTTTTTCCCCTTCACGGGTTCCCGTGGTTGCTTGTGGCTCCCGAGACCTCCGGAGCTTTTGTTCCACGGTGCTCCCCGATGCCCCGATTAGGAAAGAAATAACTGACATTGTTGGGCAGACTCGTACGCGTTTTATAACGGGCACTTGAGCTCCGTGTACAAGCAGCGGGCGCTGCTGCTGGGTAAAATCAAGGAGCTGGAGGGGGTCTCGCCGGTTACGTCCCCGTCGGCGACCGAACCGCCCGTGGCGGACATCCACACCACCCACCTCACCAAGGCCCCCTCGGCTAGGGAGAGGCGGCAGTCCCTCCCGCACGAGAACGTGCTGGATATCGACCGGATTGTCGCGGCCATCGACTCGGGCGAGCCGCTGGACCAGGAGCAGGTGCATGTCTTTGAGCGGGTGCTCAAGTGGGAGGTGGACGCGCTGTCGGACGAGCTCAGGGGCAAGTCGACGCAGCCGGGCCGCGAGTACCCCCGCAACCTGACGCTGTGCAACCACTACGAGTACGTCGTCCTGCCGACGGTGGTCTACGAGCTCGAGTACCCGCGCTCGGCGTCCATCAACTGGTACTACGCGGCCGAAAAGGCGGCGGCGTGTTTCGGCATCATCTTCGTCATGATCATGATCTCGCAGGCCTTCATCTACCCCGTCGTCATGGACACGGTGCGCATGAAGGACGAGGGCGTGCCGCTGGCCGGGCGGTTCCGCCGGTTCCCCTGGATGCTGCTGGACCTGGTGTTCCCCTTCATGATGGAGTACCTGCTGACGTGGTACCTCATCTGGGAGACCATCCTCAACTTCCTGGCCGAGCTGACCTACTTTGCCGACCGCGGCTTCTACGACGCGTGGTGGAACTGCGTGTCGTGGGACCAGTTCGCGCGCGACTGGAACCGGCCGGTGCACAACTTCTTGCTGCGGCACGTCTACCACAGCTCCATCTCGGCCATGAAGGTCGACAGGCACACGGCCACGCTCATCACCTTTTTCCTGTCGGCGTGCGTCCACGAGCTGGTCATGTGGTGCATCTTCAAGAAGCTGAGGGGCTATCTGCTGATTCTGCAGATGTGCCAGCTGCCGGTGAGTCCCCTTGCGTCGTGAGAGTTCGTTGGAGATGGCCCTAACTCGGTATTGCAGCTCGTCAGGCTCAGCAGGACGAAATGGCTACGTAACCGCGCGACACTGGGCAACGTAATCTTCTGGCTCGGCATTTTCACAGGGCCGAGTGTCCTCTGCAGTCTGTACCTGATCTTGTGATTGGTAAGGTACTTTTCGTCTTGGATATGCCACGGCAGATGAGGAGGTATAGACTCGGTGTGACGGGTATCGGCAATTAGAGAACCATTGTTTTGCAATTTCCAAGTGCGAACTATCCAAGGTTAACTTTGTACGGGTTGTGCAAACCTGTGATGTGGTGCTCGGTTCCAGTTTTTCGAGTGCACCGAAGCTCTGCTGCTTGGTGTTTTGCCTCGAGGTCGGCAGCTGCTGCACAAAGAACGCCCGTCGTCATCTTCTTGGCTGACACGCGTTGGAGCGCTCGAGCCAATGGGCGCGCCCCGATAAAGTGGGCCTCTCAGCCTAGGCTTCTTTTGGGGCCTGCCATTCCACTCTCTCCGAACATTCCACCTCTCACCTCCGTCAACTTCTGGAATCGGCCATCAACCATCATCGAGTGGTGGCTTTTCTTGGTGTCTTTCCGCCAAGCATCGCCATTGTTCAAGTCGGTTGCAACAGCCGCCCCATCTCTCGGGAGACCGCAGAGTTCAAGGAGCCCAATCGCGCTCGCTCACTTTGAATTTTTCTCAGGCTATCGCTGCCACACCTTCGACACCATCAGCCCACCATCATGTCTCGCAACGGGACCACCCTCTACGTGACCGGCTTCAGCCACGGCACTCGCGCGCGCGACCTCGCGTACGAATTCGAGCGGTACGTTTAGCCACAACGGCGATGGCTCGATCCTCAACTTCGGGCTCGGTCCTCGATCTTCCTCTTGCCGTCCTCCCTCTCCTCGTCCTCCCCCCTCGTCGTCGCGCTCCCTCGCCCTCCTTCCTTCAATCCATCCTCGCCGCCGTCGCTGCCACTATTCCGCGCCCGGTGATTCGCTCGATGCTCCGGCTCTCGTGCCCTCGCCCCCGTCCCTCCCTTCGATCGAGCGGCCGGCCAAGACATAATACCCTCTGTTGCATCGGGCGAGCAACCTGCCAGGAGTGGCAGATATTTTTGGAGCTTGACCGCGCGCGGCTAGCAAATAAACTTCCTCCTCGATATCCCCGCGCCTTTCAAGATGCTGACGATGCGGATTTATTAGCTATGGCCGGCTGGTCCGCTGTGACATTCCGGCTCCGCGGTCTGCCAGCAGCAGGCTGTAAGTTACTCCCGTCACTTGACAATGGCAGCAGCGTCTGACTGTCGTTTCCAGGTTTGCTTTTGTCGAGTACGAGGATCGCCGCGATGCGGATGACGCGTACCACGACATGCACAACAAGCGCATGGGCCGCGACGACGTCCTGAAGATCGAGGTAGGCCCTCCCATACCTCTGCAGTTGGATCTGTACTGATAGTGTTCTAGTGGGCTCGCACTCCGCCGTCGGCTTCGTGGCGGTTCGACCGCACCGATAGGGAACGTGCGCCGCGCCGCTCTTCTCCGCGTCGCCGGTCGCCCAGCCCGCGCCGTCGCGACTACTCGCCTCGGAAGGATGATCGTCGCGACCGCGACCGTGACTATGACCGTGACCGCCGCGACACCCGTGACCGCTCGCGCAGCCCCGACCGGTATGTCTCGCCTGCCCTGTCACATCAACGTTTAGCATGCTGACATCGGTTCTAGCGATCGGGAGCGCGACACCAAGGACGACCGCGACCGCGACCGCGACGACCGCGACCGTCGCGAGAACGGAGCCAATGGAGACGACAGGAAGCGTATGTTCACTCTAGTTCTCCGAAGCAAGGCAGGCGACCTCTAACACACGGCACAGCCATCGACAGCCCTGACCGGCCGGCCCACGACGACCTCGACGTCGCCGAATGAACGCATTCTGCTCGGGAATACCCTTGTTAATGGCGATTCCTTCAGGGTTCTGGCTGTAAGACTGTTACTGATGCACTTGGCCTTCTCTTCCCTCCTCTGGTGGACTACTGATGTTGGGCGTCTTTGGGGCGTTCAACCCTTCTCAAGCTCGTCAACCCCGTTTCCAGTGTCGAGTCGGCCGAAGATACGTTTCCAATTGGACCTCTCACGAATGCTTCCGATATCGAGACTATAGAGGCGTACCCGAAGCGGCGGATCCTGGAGACGGTGGGACGTAGACTTGCGCATGCGATCGTTTCATCTCCTTACGTTTCGGTGGAGACGGCGGGAAACTAAAATAGACACTGTTACTAGGTAGCAACTCAGGTTGGTTTCTCCACGGTGTTTTCGTGACGACCAAGTGTCTGGGGGCCCTGTGAGTCTTGGACACTCGGTTCCAAGCCAAAGGCTTAGCCAGAGACTCAGCAAATCCGAGCCCGATTTGGCCTGGTTAAGCATTTGAGTACTCAGACCACAAAGGACCAAACACCACGGCTTAATGCCATGGTCCCTCGACAGAGTTGCGCACCGGTGACGATATCTAGGGATGCGACAACATTGAGAAGAGGAGACGAAGGAAAGCCGGTTTCGAACCCCGCCCGCTCTGATCGGAGTGGTGATGGAGCGATTCAGGGCTGCGAGCGCAAGCTTACCGCGCGGGCGGCGGCACAACCTCCTCGGCTATTGGCGGCAATGCACCGAGTCTGGGTTGGCATTCGGGCAATGATTTGCCTGTTGAATGACCGCCCCTGGCAGCATTGCTCTCCTTGTTGCATGTTACCATAACCAGGTGGCATCCGGTGGACAGAGCCTGAGCGGTTTCACGAAGGCCAGGTACCCGACGCTTGTCAACAAGACGACTCGCTCTCTGACGGCCCATGAGGCGCAGGTTTGGCGAAGCAGGCTCACTTAAGCCGCCTGCAGTCGATCGCAGCAGGCCATCGGTACCTTGCGCCGAGCCGTCCTGCAGGCTCGCAAGTCAGCGGTTGGCAAGTGGACGGCACTAAAGTTACTTGCACAAAGAAGAGACGTTCAATCAGGCCAATTGCTCCATTGTCTTCCCTTGCTAGGGCCTCGAACGTGCCCAGCCAGCGCTTTGAGGCCAAAGGAGCAAGTCATTGTCGAGGCCATTTTTAACTGGAGACCGAGGCTGGGCCGCGCTGTGGCTTGGCGCCTTTGCCCTTGTTTGAATTTTTCCCCCGGTCGTCATCCGGCTCAGCGCCGGCCCACTGCAACGCAGCCAATCCCCACCAGCCACACGGTCCTCTTCCAAAGCTCCGTCTCAGCAGTCTCCTTATCAAATCTCCAACCCGAAATTGCCCGCCGCCCACGCGCTCTCCTGTCGCCGTCGCCGTGACAGTCTCCGCCGAAACACCGCCCGAGGACCCTCGACACAGACGCTCGATCATCTTCCACTACCCGACGACGAGCACGGCGCCACCTATGCGATTCGAGCACCCGAACGCGGCTCGTTCTCCCGACATGTCAGCCTCGCACCGATAACCTTGGATCTGAACCTCCTCGACGCTCCACCGTTCTGCTCGCCTACTCCTTTGCGATTGCGCTGTTTGCCGAAAGGGAGTCGCTCAAAACCGTCCTTGCTGCCTGGCTTGCGCGCTTTCTTCCGAGACCCTGCCTACACCTCGAAATCTCACACCCTTGACCACAGACTGCGCGTTTCACCCTTGACGACCGCGAACCTGTTGGGGGTCCGCGCCAACGGGCACCTCTTATACACGGTGCTTTATCTGGACTCTCTGCTGCTGAATCCCTCACAATGTCGGCTGTAGGTATCCCTAGGCTCAGCTACGGCGAGATTGCCCCACCATCCGGCGACCTCCCCTCTTTCCGAAGTCTCACTCCAAGATGGCTTGCCCAGACTATTCGTAACACTAACGTTATGTCTCTCCCAGGCCCAATCCACACGGCCCAAAGCCGGGCCATCAGAGCCCGACCTCTCGACGACACCCCCTCCGCCGCCCCCCTCCGAAAAGATCACGGCCGCCGACCAGTTCCTCACCACCATCTCGGACCCCGTGATCGCGGCCTTTTGCGCGGGCGGCGTGGCGGGCGCCGTCTCGCGCACCGTGGTGTCGCCGCTCGAGCGGCTCAAGATCCTGTTCCAGGTCCAGAGCGCGGGGCGCGATGCGTACAAGCTCAGCGTGGGCAAGGGACTGGCCAAGATGTGGAAGGAGGAGGGCTGGCGCGGCTTCATGCGCGGCAACGGCACCAATTGCATCCGCATCGTGCCGTACTCGGCCGTGCAGTTTGGGAGTTATAATTTCTACAAGAGGGTGGGTTGTCCGAGGACATATGAAGCACGCGTTTATGCTAACTCTCTGGTTGTAGCAGTTCTTCGAGCGCCACCCGGGGGACAGCCTCACGCCGCTCGCGCGCCTGACGTGCGGCGGCATTGCGGGTATTACGTCCGTCACCTTCACGTACCCGCTCGACATTGTGCGCACGCGACTCTCGATCCAGTCGGCGTCGTTCGCCGAGCTCGGCGCCAAGCCGAAGCAGCTCCCCGGCATGTGGCAGACCATGATCTCCATGTACAAGACCGAGGGTGGCGTCAGGGCGCTGTACAGGGGCATCGTCCCGACCGTGGCGGGCGTCGCGCCATACGTATGTGGACCGGACGGGAGCACCAGGGAGGGCATCTTGCTAATCAGGGAGCACAGGTCGGCCTGAACTTTATGACGTACGAGTTTGTCAGGCAATACCTGACATTAGAAGGCGAGCAGAACCCCAGCGCCGTCCGGAAGCTGGCCGCCGGTGCCATCTCGGGTGCGGTCGCGCAGACGTGCACATACCCATTGTAAGTTCAACCCACCACGGTCAGACACAGGATCCAGGTGCTGACCGAAACCAGCGACGTCCTGCGGCGGCGGTTCCAGATCAACACCATGTCCGGCATGGGCTACCAATACAAATCCCTGGCGGACGCTGTCCGCGTCATCATCACCAACGAGGGCATCAAGGGCCTCTACAAGGGCATCATTCCGAACCTGCTCAAGGTGGCGCCGAGCATGGCGTCCAGCTGGCTAAGCTTTGAGCTCTGCCGCGACTTCCTCGTGAGCCTGAAGCCCGAGGAAGAGGAGCCGCTGTTGCAATGATGCTGGCCGCCATGTCAGTATTTGTTTCTTATCATCCCCATCACATCCCCGCTAACTTTTGTTGTCTAGACTTGGCGAAGAGTTGATCAATCAAGGCGACTTTTTTTTCCCGTTCCTCTAGATACGCCACTAATAACCCTAGTTGTACATACACACTAAACATCGCTTCCCTTGCTCCGGCTCCCGGCTCCATAGAGAGACAGCCCTGTGGACAGCCAAAAGAGAGCATTCCGAGCACCATCCCCACATGGCGGCCGCTTTTTACATGAAAGGCGGCAGCGAAAAGGTGTAGCCGGGGTTCTTGCCCCGGAAGATGCTGAGGAGGAGGCTGTACACGACGAAGAGGATGCCGAACCATGCGATGAAGGCGACGCCCTGCGCCCTGGGGTCGCTCATGCGGGGGACCTTGATGGCGAGGGAAATGCTGGAGAGAGCGAGGATACCATCTGTGTTTTTGGGTGGCGGCGTTAGAGACAAACGGATACAGACGGGGAATGGTTTGGTAAAGGGGGTTGGGTTGGGGGGACAAAAAAAAGGATAGACTTTTGTTTTTGTCTTGTCAAGGGGCAAGCAACACTTACACATGGCAGCCACAATCTGCGTCTCTAGACCGTACTGGTTCTGAAAGCCGCTCGCGAAATAACTGATCCCGCCGCGCCCGTCGCCGGCGACGTACGGCACGTTGCGGATGTGGTTGAACATGTGGCCGCTGGTGAAGAGCAGGATCGAGATGAGCGTGACGGCCGCCCACACGGTGCGGCTCTGGATCACGGGCAGCACGTAGGGCCAGGCCACGAAGGACACGGTCAGGCCGCCCGAGAGGATGACTAGGCTCGAGATCCACCGCATCCAGTTGATCGGCCGCTTGATGGGGGGGTGCGGGCGGTCGGGGAGGTGCCGCGCGACCCAGCTGTGCACGACCTCGGCGGCTTGGGCGCTGGTAAGGGGTGTATGTCAGTGTCTCTTCAAACATGAGGTGGGTGCGTTCCGGGGTGACTTACCCGCCGGTGAAATCATAGCGGATCGGCTCGGCCGAGGCCGCCGCGTGGGGGCCGGCCGTAGGCGGGAAGAAGAACAGCACCGGCGCCGTTTGCAGGCCCAACTACAACACCCAGTTAGCCTACAATCCCCACCACCAAGCAAGACGAGATGTGTGTGCATACGCTCATGAAAATATCCCTCCCATCCCCAAAGTCCAGCGTCCCAAACACCACCCGCGACTCGCCTGCCTTGTCGCCGCCCGTCCAGCTGCGCGCCAGCAGCTCCCACTCGGGCTGGAACTCGCGGCACAGCTGGCAGCCGTACCGCGCGTCCATGGCCGTCAGGAGCACCGCCACGGCATAGTCGCGCGGCGTGGCCGTCAGCTCCCGGTACGACGGGTCGCTCAGCTTGACGGGGCTCGACGAGAGCGACTTGGCGTGGTAGAGCTGGAAGCGCTCTTGGGGGGTCTTTTTGGCGGATGCGGCGGCGAGGGAGCCCGTCACCCCCCCGAGGAGGGTGAGGGAGAGGAGGGTGAGGAGGCGCATTGTTTTGCCTTTGTGTGTTTTTTTTCGGCGGGTGATCGAGGGGGAGGTGTCGAAAGAGTGTCGCGGTCGCCAATGGAGGACCAATTGCTCCTGGACGGGGGGCGCCGGTGTTGTTCGTGAGGTCGTCGTCGGAGCTGGTGGATGGGGCCTTGGCGGGCGACGATTGGGGATGGAGCTGCTTCTGGGAAGTGTGTCCTCAACGTCAGCGGCAGGTTCCAATCGCAGAGCTGCTGTGCTGAGCTGAGCTGCAGCTGGCTGGGCCCTTGCGGCTTGGCATTGCCGGACCGACAGAGGCGCCAGGATGCCACGGTGAGGGCCTGCTGCTGCGCTAGGCCGGCTTGGGAAGACTGTTTACTTTTCAGTTGTGCGATGATGCATTCCATCCCTCCGCTTCATCATCATCAACCTCCAACCACCGTCACATCGCCCGCTTTCCATCACCTGCTGAGCCATCTCGACCCGATTGCCGCTTAGCCACTAGCGCTATTCAGAATCCATCTTGTTTCTTTCCCACCATTGTTTGCATCCTTATGCCGCCGAAACACGCGTCGCAATGTGTAAACATGGACTCTGAAAAGGTGCGCACCGTCCCCGTTCGACTGCAGACGCCGCTCTAACCATCTATTGACGTCAGAGAAACGACATGATGCATGACCTCGACCTGAAGTACCGGCGTACCGCCCACGAGTGCGAGCTCCTGGTCAAGGACGAGGAGGCGCGGCGGCTGAAGCTGCGCAGCATGGTGCTCCGCGACGAGACCTCGGGGCTCAAGGACCACCTGGCACAGCGGGATGTCCGCATCAAGGAGCTTGTTGAGCAAGTCGACGATGTCCGCAGCCAGCTGGACGGCGCGCAGGAGAAGTCCCGCAGGCAGGATAACCTCATGCAGTCGCAGGCCAGGGAGATCACCAACTTGAAGGTGAGATTGACCGGCAGCCCCAATTCTCGGGCCTTGTTCTGACAATATTGCCGCAGGAGGAACTCGCAGCATTCAACGCCGTATCACAAGACTCGGCCAAGGTCCTGTCCGAGAAGCTCGCCCTCTCTCGCGAAGTCGCCGTGCTCAAGCCCGAACTGGAACACCTACAATCACAACTCGCGCACCAAAAAGATGTGCTTGCCGAGAAACTCGCTCTCGAGCGCCAGCTTAACACGCTGGAAGTCGAGCTTGCCAACGAAAGGCGGGCTGCCCAGAAGGCCGTGCAAAAGCAGGACACCGACAACGAAGCCGAGGAGGACCTCCGCAAACAAGTGCGCGAGCTGGAAAGGGAACTGGCCAAGGAGAAGCGGCTCGCCGAGAAGAATATGAAGAGCCACGGGAACAGGAACAGCGAGGTTGAGGGCGAGCTACAAGAGCTCCGGGAGCAGCTGGCGACGGTGGAGAAGAACCTTGCTGCTGAAAAGACAAGGGCGGAGCGGCTCGCGAAGGAAAAGACCAGCACCACATCAGAGATGCAGGATGAAATCGAGCAGCTTCAGCAAAGTTTGAAGGCGGCACACCGGCAATCGAAGAAACAAGCCGGGTCGGCTTCGGAGGAAGAGTTGGCGCAACTTCGGGAGGAGCTTGCGGAGGCTCGCAAGGAATCGGCGGATCTGAAGAAGGCACAGGAAAAGCTTCGAAAGGAGAACGAGCAAGCCCAGGTCGACGCAGAGGAGCGGCAGCAAGCAGCGTTCGACAAGGTGGACAGGCTGCGCAGCAAGCTCCGCGACACGCAGGAGGAGCTCAAGAAGTGCCGGGCCGAGCTGGAGAAGGCACAGGAGCGGGCCGTGAGACTCCCCAGCGTCGCGACCACCACAGTCCCGCTTAAGAGCGCCGGCGCCAAGGCGAACGCGAAGAAGAAGCGGTCCGCTGACGAGATGAGCGTCGATGACAAGGTGCTCCTCACACCCGGTACCATGGAGGACAGGCCGAAGCGCCCTCTTAAGAAGAGAGGCTTCGACCTGTCCATGGTCGGCGGCAAGTCCGAGTTCTCCATCACCCCCTTCCTCAACAAGACGGTCAACGTCGACGGCTCCCCGAAGCAGTCGGGCGACGACACCACGCCCAGCGCGCCGGTCCAGTTCCGCGGCGTCGAGGAGACCCCTACCGCTGAGCCGGCCTCCGAAGAACCGAGCGCGGCTCCATCCTCCGCCACCAAGCCCGCCGCCGCCGCCAAACTCGTCGAGAAGCGGCCGCGCGGCAGGCCCCGCACGAAGCCCCTGGCTGATTCCTCGGCCACCAAAAAGAACCTGACCGCCCGCGCCCGCAAGGCCCCGCGCATCGAGTCCACCCTGGAGAAGGTCGCCGAGGAGCCGGACGAGGCCGACAGCAGCACCAACCAGGACCAGGAGAACCGCTCCGCCAGCAGCATCGGTTCCGGCTCGGCAACCAAGCCTACTACGGCTACCAGTGCACTTACCGTCAGCAGCGTCCCGGAGAAGGCAGAGCCCAAGAAGAAGAAGCGCAAGCTGCTCGGGGCGGCGAGTGCCCCGACGCTGTTTGACGGCGGCGAGGATGAAGGCGAGAGGGTGAAGCCTGTTGCTGCTGCTACTGCTGCTGTTGTTGGTGCGGGTGCGGGTGCGGGTGCGGGTGCGGGTGCTGCTGTGAAGCGGCCGGGTGCAGCCAAGGTTGGGGGTGTGAAGGCGATGGGCGCTGGTGGCAAGGGTGTTGGTGCTGCCGGGCGGTTTGGGCCGGGGGTGAAGAATGCGTTTGCTGCTGGGGCGTCGTTTTCGCCTTTGAAGAAGGAGCGGAGGGGGGTGGCGGCTAGCTTTTTGGCGTAGCCCTACAACCGCATGCTGGATAGGTGATGTTGGTTTTGGGGGAGTAGGATATCTATTTCTCGGTTGGGACTGCACTGGGATGGGTAGGGGCATGCATGGTCTGGCGTTTTGGGTTTGTTGGTTTGCATTTTGGTGTTCTGGGCTGGTTTTGGGCGGTTGGGATTTGGGTCTGCTTGTTGCTTGTTGCTTGTTGCTTGTTTTTATGGCATGCTCAATGGGATATTCTGTTTCCCACCTGCTATGTTGTTGAGTGATTATGGTCATGGTCCTTGCGGCCGAATGCCACCCATTTCTGAGCGACGCCAACATCGCTGTTTGTTCGAAACACTCCGCAATCGAAATTGGCCACAGCGCTTTGCAACGATACGGACAGGAGAAAGGTATTGTTTATTCGGTTTGCGTTGGGATGACAACAGCTTTAAGCGATAACTAACAACGAAAAGACACAGCCAGCGCCTGATGATATCAACCGAGGTCAACACCCAGTTTCAAACCAAGAGAAGAGAGGAGACGACAGCTCGAGATAGTCGGAGTTAGTTATCTGCCTAGCGAGCTATCCAACCCGTCTAAACGTAGTTAAATGCTGCTTTAATGCACGCCAAGCATGCATCAATTGAGGAATTGAGACTACCCCCAGCAACCTCTCACGCGTCAATCTCAAACTTGCAACTATCCACTTCGCTACCTTCAACAACAACCCGAACTGAACTCACAAGACGTCTTTCCCTTTCAGGCTCTGCTTACCCTCTGGGAGTCATCCTCATCCCATGAGTTAACTGCATCGTCGCACTATGCAGGCGCCATGGGCTCGGGCGCCAGCCCGCCTGGTCTCAACTCGTCTAAGCCCTTCGCCAACCTCCCACTCAGGGCCACTCACTCCCCTATCCCTCCTCTCCACCCACACCTCGAGACGCCGACCAAGGGTACCACCCCCATCACTGCCCCTCACCCAGACCCGCCCCTCCTCAGCCTCCTCCCGCTGGAAACTCCGCCAGGGCGCCGACCCCTTCGCGCGCTCGGCCCGCGTCCAGGGGCTCAAGTCGCGCGCCGCCTTCAAGCTGCTCGAGCTCGACGCCAAGTACCACCTCTTCCGCCGCGGCCGGGGGCAGGTCGTCGTCGACCTGGGCTATGCGCCGGGGAGCTGGTCGCAGGTGGCCGCTGACCGCACGGCGCCTGGCGGCACCGTCGTGGGCATCGACATCATCCCCGCGCAGCCGCCGAAGGGGGTGAGCACGATCCAGGGGAATTTCTTGAGTCCCGGGGTGCAGGGGCTGGTGAAGCAGTTTCTAGTGGAGGGGGAGAAGAAGAGGAGGGCTGAGAGGAGGGCTGCGAGGAGGGAGAGGAGAGAGGGGGAGGAGGGGGGGGTGGTGGCAGGAGGGGAGGGGGAAGGGGTGGATGAGATTGCTGATCGGCCGAGTTATATCGATTTGGAGCGGATGGCGGCGCATGAGAGTGAGGCCGAGAGCGGGAGCTCAGCGTCATCGTCGTCAGATGAGAGCAGCCCGAAGGAGGAGCAAGAAAAGCCGAATCTGCGGTTGGTAGACGTACGTTCCGCTCACCCGCACCTCAACCAGCCCCCATTCCACGCTCCCCGAACGGCGCAGGCTTTGCAAAGTAACTAACGCCCCCGGCTCACTTTTACGACTCCCAGGTAGTTCTCAGCGACATGTCAGCACCCTGGCCCCAGACCCACGGCTTCTCGGTCAACAGTTTGAGTAACCCGTATATCAGGATGATGAACACGAGCGGCATTTCCTTCAAGGACCACGCGGGGAGCATGGTAACACCCCCTCTTCTAGTCTCCTACTCCCAGCCTCTATTCCCCTTCACATCACCCCTCATCCTCCAAACCCCTCCCACATCACCCCCCACATCCAGTCCAAAGACTCGATCGAGACTAACCACACCCACCCCCCCTTCTTCCCCCACAAACAGGACCTCTGCCACGCCGCCCTCTCCTTCGCGTCCGAGACGCTCAAGCCCGGCGGCCACTTTGTGTGCAAGTTCTACCAGGGCAGCGAGGACAAGGCGCTCGAGACGCTCCTCAAAAAGATGTTTGCCAAGGTGCATAGGGAGAAGCCCGAGTCTTCGCGCAGCGTCAGTCTTTCTTTTTCCATCATGTCTGTCTCTGTCTATTGCATCAAGGCTGAATAATACCGGTGCAGGAATCGAGAGAGGCCTTCTTTGTGGCGCTGAGGAGGAAGGGGGAGGTGAGGTTGGAGGATGTCGAAGGGCAATGATGGGTGCCTTGCTGCCGAAATATTCACCAGACATGTAACATAGCACCAGGCGCGCCTAGGTGCATCACTTTGTACATCACACTCCAAGACACATCTGTATACGTCGCCGCGGGGTCGATGGCATTGTCATTCATAGCCATGGCATCAGCAGAGTGCCATCCAGTCAATTCCTCATGCCCGTAAAAAAGGAAAAAGACTTTTGTTTTCCATATGCCGCCTGCGACCGACAGCACAGCATGGCAAGCCCAGAAACCACATGCCCCAAAACCATTGCCATGCGACGGCCAAGAACCCCGCGCCAAGCCCCAAACTCCAAAGGGTATCGATGTCCACCGCTTTAGACCTTGAAGCCACGCGACCTTCTGCGGCCACGGGCGCGCTCGAACTTGCGGCCCTTGGAGCGGACATAGGGCTTCTGTTGGGGGGTCAGTTCTGCTCAGACTGTGATTCGGTACATGACAGAGACGCACCTTGTTCTTGTGGGGACCCATGCCAAAGTGCTTGACGGCCTCACGCGAGTTCTTGGGGCCGCGGAGCAGAAGGGTGTTGGCACCAGTGGGCTTCTCGAGAGCCAGCTGGTCGAGGGTGATGACCTCACCGCCGGCAGCGGTGATGCGGGCGCGGGCAGTGGCGGTGACGCGGAGGGCGGCAACCGACACCTTGGGGACGGTCAGGAGACGGTTGTCATCGGTGATGGTGCCGACGACGACGATGGTCTTCTTCTCGTTGCCGTTCTTGAGGTTGGCCGCGATGCGGGACAGCGAGATGGGGGGGCGGTTGATGCGGCTCATGAACAGGCGGCGCAGGACCACCTTGTTGAAGGGCGCATCAGTGCGGCCTGGTGGTTCTCCGTCAGAACAGTCGACTTGATTTGAGAGCAGAACGACAAGGACTTACGGGCCAGGAAGCGGTAGAGCTTCACCAAGAGCTTCAGGTAGACGTTGTCGCTCTTGGGGGCCTTGCGGTGCGTGGACCGCTCGTGGTGCTTCCGCAGATCGATACCTATTTTCCGACAAGGACTCCAGTCAGCCTTTAGGTCCTGGTATGCTCGATTGGCGCGCGTCGACCAGCGATGCATCGTCGCGAAGCTTGCGCGCGCCCGTCTCTTTCGAGAACAGGCCCTTGCGGCAGCGACGACGACGAATTCTCGGCCGGGAGCAGAAATGCCATGTTCGCAGAGAGAGACATATTTCAGAATCTCGTCCACTCGCACACAAAGGCGTCGTTAGAGGCCGGGTTACGTACCCATCGTGACGGTGACTCGTGGATTGTCGACAAAAATCCGAGTCGATGGGGAGGTTCGTTGGGCGATGGTTCAGGAATTCAAGGGCGCAAAATTTTGGAGATTTTGGTGCTGGTGGGGAGGAGGGTTGTGCGTGGGCGGTGGAGGGCGGCAGATTAAAGTGGACCCACTCCAAGGCTCGAACTTCGAAAACACGCTGGCCAAGGCCCAAGACTTCCGCTTCATGGAGTGGAGAAAGCGGGGCTCCGCTTGTTGTTGTTCCAACTTTCGTTCGTCTTGGAGTGCAAGGTAACCGAACAGGCAGTGTGTCGTGTGGCCAGCAAGGGAAAGGTTTGGGTTTTGTCAGGCGGCCCGCGGATGTCTTTGGCAAACCTACACTCGGCCCCTCCAAAAAGGTTGAACACCTGAACTCCCTCCTTTTGATCATCATCCTTTTACTGCCAACATTGCAGATGGTCGAGCCGCCAACCTAAATTTCAAGACCCTGCACCCACACGCATCCGCCGATCCCTCGGGGGGGCCTGCGTCCTGGTCCAGATGGACTTTGTCACGATGGCGGTCCCCAAGCACCCGGTAAACGACGCTCTTGTGGCAACACAGGGAGGGCCATGGGATATCTCGTCCGACGTGGTCATGCCGGAGAGCGTACTATGTAGGCACAAGGCCGGCGCCATGGTGATCAGATGGCCCGTTGACGACCTGACGTCTTCGCTAAGCTTTGCTAGACGGGTGATAGAGCGGAGACTGTCCGTGCGATAACCTTGGCGAGCCTGGCCAGCAAGCACGGTATAGTAAGGGGGGCGTAAAAACTTGGGAAAGATTGTCTCCAGACCTTGATCGATTCAGGGGAGACCGAATAAGACTAGAGATACAAAGAAGGATAGTACCCAGTGCCGACCAACACCAACTCGAAACTGCTGGGACCGGGAAACCACAAAAGAAAGTTGAGGCCAGAAGAAAAACTACATCATTTCTTTCATGAACCTAGCTAGCTCCATGCTTTCCTTTGAAAGAGACGTTGACGTGGTGCACGTATATAAGTATCAACAGTTTGGCTTTCAAGGTTGTTTAGGTACCTACCTGATTGGAGATTTTGATATCACACCCCAAGAGTATATAAGGAGGCCTGATACACAACGACCCCGGATAATGAGACAGAAAACAGGCGGTTCGCCATGTAGCAATGGCTTGACGGACCGCAGTTGTGTTTCCTTGACGGAGTCCCTTTTGCTCCCTTATAAGGAACGGAGTGGAGAAGCAGAAGAAACTTGATATTGCGAGTAAAGAGTATCGAGCTAGTTTAAGTGATCCTATCTGAGATGTCAAGTTGCTGTGTTTGGTCGATCATGGCTGGTCGAACTAATAGTGCAGGATACAACCATCGATACAAGACCAAGCAGATACACGTGAAATCGAGGGAGAAGGCCGGTCAGGCAGGCACACCTACTCTGAGAGGCCCTCGTCAGCCAAGTTTCAAACCCCCTTCCTAGCTGTCCCTCGACATTCCTTCTGGCGGCACTACGTCACACAGGCGAACCATGGTTGCCCCTAGCAGGCGAGTTTGAAATCCGGGCACAGCAAGAGGCGTTATGAGCAGATTTCCGGATTCATCATCTTCTGATCTGAGTTCTCGAACCGAACGAGGGAACACGAGACCGAAAGTAACGCAACCACAGCATCGACTACCGGACTTCCCAGGGCCAAACGGCCAAGTCATCCCTTCCTGGCCGTCGGCTCCGGCCTCAGAGCATCTAACACTGGTCACGTATAGGGGGCACCTTCGTCCCGTTTCGTGTCGCTCGGCCGTTGCTCCGCGCCGCGAAAGGGTCCGGGGGCTTTAGCCGGAGCGGCGACTTGGTCAAGACGCCGTCGAATTGGGCGGCAAAGCAGGGCGGGTAGCGTGGTGATCGGCACCGACGACACCCCCTGCGTGTTCCCGTGGCAGTGGTCTGGGATTGCCGGCTAATAATCTGCGGCTTAATAGGCGCAATAATATACGCCCATGCACACAATCAAGGTCGGGTTTCAGACAATGGCGTATTTTAGCCACCAACTGCCGCTTAGCGCCGGGAATGAGGTGTCGGGGGATGGCTGACTGCATGCGGAGTCCCCGCGTTGGACTTGATGAAGTGCCTGGTCCAGATCGTGGTGTGAGGAGATCGTGAGCCCTGCAGACAGCGGCTGGCTATGCAGTTCGAGATGATAGTTAATGTTCTCGACTGGAGAAAATGCTGCCGGCATGCCATGCCGAGGAGAGTCGGACTCTAGAGTCTAGGCTCTTCGGAGTCAATCTGCTCTGCTGACCCGGGGTAGCCACCCAGAGTGGCTTCACCTGCCACAACAATACGGGAGCTCTCAGCTCCGTTTCCGCAAAGTATCTCATCAGCAGCCACTGCCCTTCCATGTGGCGGACCGTTACCCGTAGATCGGCATGGCGAGCTTTCCCCACAAGCTCGCCGTGGTGGTTGCAAAGGGCAAGGGGTCCCCCTCCCCCTGAGTGCCCTCTTCCCCCAGATATCCCAAACAGGACAATGAGGGACGTGCATGAAGGTGGGATAGTACCCCAGATTGCCCAGGAACCGTTCCCCGACTCCCCACATTTCCCCATGTAAACCGCCGCGGCCGCAGCCTACCAATCCCCAACGGGGCCCGCGGGACATCGCCTGAGCGCAAATGAAGCTCGATATGAAGAGCGAGATGGGATCTGGCAAGCCGTCCACTCGCTGGGATCGGCACTCGCCAGCAGCCCCGCACCCCATATCCCAGCGGCGACTGCTCGGCGCGGCCCACGTCTTCCTCGGAGCGTCGAACCCGAGACCTCGCGCCAGCACCGGGCCTGTGTTCCTGATTGCAAGGCTCGACCTCCCCCAGAGTATGGTAGCCTCGCGTCGAGAGTGGCCCAGGGGTACTGGCTTCGGTTCCTGAGGCTCCGGGATGTGTCTGTCGTCAGGGGAACACCTCCAGCTGCCAAGGGGGGCACTCGTCCCCGGTATAAAGACGAGCCACCCTCCCTCGGTTGCTGAAAAGGAAGATCTCTCGACCAGCCCCATCACAGCCCAACAAGTCCAGTTTGTGTGTTGCCCAACATGAAGTTCTCCCAGTCCGCCGCCCTGGCGTTCGCCACCACGGCGCTCGCCGCCCCGTCGGCCACGACCCCCCAGAAGCCGCGCCAGGCCGCTTCCGGCTGCGCGTCGGCCGTCACGCTCGACGCCAGCACCAACGTGTGGACCAAGTACAAGCTGCACGCCAACAGCTTCTACCGCGCCGAGGTCGAGGCGGCCGTGGCGCAGATTTCGGACGCGAGCCTCAAGGCGGCGGCCGCCAAGGTCGCCGACGTCGGCACCTTCCTGTGGCTCGACACCATCGAGAACATTGGCAAGCTGGAGCCGGCGCTCAAGGCGGGCGTGGCCTGCGAGGAGATCATGGGTCTCGTCATCTACGACCTCCCGGGCCGTGACTGCGCCGCCAAGGCCTCCAACGGCGAGCTCAAGGTCGGCGAGGTCTCGCGGTACAAGACCGAGTACATTGACAGTACGTACTCTCGTAATGTTTTGAGGAAGGAAGAGGTCTGACAAACGTGCAGAGGTCGTCTCGATCCTCAAGGCCAACCCCAACACGGCCTTTGCGCTCGTCATCGAGCCCGACTCGCTGCCCAACCTGGTCACCAACAGCGACCTGACGACGTGCCAGCAGAGCGCCGCCGGCTACCGCGACGGCGTCGCGTACGCGCTCAAGCAGCTCAACCTGCCCAACGTCGTCATGTACCTCGATGCCGGCCACGGCGGCTGGCTCGGCTGGGACGCCAACCTCAAGCCCGGCGCCGAGGAGCTCGCCAAGGCCTACAAGGCCGCCGGCTCGCCCAAGCAGGTCCGCGGCATCGCCACCAACGTTGCCGGCTGGAACCAATGGTAGGCAGTCTTCAGCCTTTGACTAGCTCTTGAGAGAGACAATCGCTGACATTTATTCTCTCTCTCTCTCAGGGACCAATCCCCCGGCGAGTTCTCGGACACGTCCGACGCCAAGTACAACTCGTGCCAGAACGAGAAGACGTACATCACGACCTTTGGCGCGGCGCTCAAGACGGCCGGCATGCCCAACCACGCCATCATCGACACGGGCCGCAACGGCGTGACGGGCCTGCGCGAGGAGTGGGGCAACTGGTGCAACGTCAACGGTGCCGGCTTCGGCGCGCGCCCGACCTCCTCCACGGGCGCCGACCTCGCCGACGCCTTTGTGTGGGTCAAGCCCGGCGGCGAGTCCGACGGCACCAGCGACACCTCGGCCGTCCGCTACGACAGCTTCTGCGGCAAGCCCGACGCCTACAAGCCCAGCCCCGAGGCCGGCCAGTGGAACCAGGCCTACTTTGAGATGCTGGTCAAGAACGCCAAGCCGGCTTTCTAAGCGTGGCGGCGCGAGGCATCTGCTGCTTGGTATCGTCAGTGGCAGACGGCAAGGGAGGGCGGGTCGAAAAAGAAACAAACAAGCGCTGTGCTTTGGTCGCGCGTTTGCCTCTTGGCATGTTCCCTTCTAGTGTAGTAGTTTCATAGCCGTATATATGGGTCGAGACGTATCCGGTTTCCGTGTGATTGTGATGGCGAAGCCGATAGATGGTGATATGCACCAAGAACTCCTCGTCGAGCCGACCAAGTCCAACTTGAAAAAGGGGAACAGAAGCACTGGGAGTATTGTCAGCTGTGATGTCCTTCTAAGCGAGCCGCAACAAACAGATAAGGCATGATTCAGGTGAGTGGTAATTGCAACTTACTGGCAGCTGGTTGTTGTTGTCGAGTTGCACAGCACGGCGCTGGCCAGCCGGGGCCACATCGACTGCGGCCGACGAAGCCAGGAGAGAGGTGAGGAACGACCCAAGCCTTGATGGTTCATGGCGTCTCTCGACCGTCCAAGTATCTATACAAGCTGCTTGCGGGAAAAATCCGCTTGTTTCAACGGATGCCGTGCAGGTTTTCGCATCAAGGCTCGAGTGCAGTGTCGCCCCAGGAGCAGCAAATGTCTGACGAGTCTGTGCTTGTGGTTGACGGGCGCTTGTAGTCTAGATTCTGTATCGCCCGGCGAGGAATAGAAGGTGAGGTATAGTACAGGATATTGATACATACACATTTACATCGGAGCGGCAGTCCTCCGTCCCGGCCGTGTCCTCCTCCCTTCTGCCGCAACCATACTCGAATGTTGCTCCCCTCATATCACATGTCCCCCTCCAACCCTTCATCGCCGCAGTCGACCGAATCAGACTGCTGGGGAGCGCAGGAATGATCCCAACCGTTGGGCCCGGTGATGCAACGGGGTCGGCTCGGATGCTAGCGGATGCCAGGCGGGCCTCGTATTTCCTTTGATGGTAAAATGAGCGGCGATGGTTGTCCGAGTCTCGTTCCTCCAGGGCACTCATTTCACCAGCCTCCAGAGGCCCAGCCAGGCCAGGCCGAGCGAGATGCCCGTGATGCCCAGACTCCTGCTCCGCATGCCGAAGCGCGACCCGCTGGCCAGGATCTTTGCCTTTTGCTGCTCGAGCTGCGACTGCCCGGAGATGTAGCTGTACGCAGCCAGGCCCAGGAAGGCGCCGCCGCCTGTGATGACATTTCAGCAGCTGGTCGCAAATAAAAAAAAAAGAGAAGAAGAAAAGAAGAAAAGAAAAAAAAAAGACGGAGAGTAGAGACTCACCGACGATCTTGCAGGGCAGGCAGTCGTCGCCGCGGTCTTCTTTGAGCAGGTCCTGCAGCTTCTCGGGCTGGTCCAGCGAGTGGAGGGATGGCAGGCTGTCCTTGGCCATGGCGGGCGTGGCGTGACTCTCCCAGATATTGAGGTTGAGTTGTTGAGTTTGGCTTCAAAGTTCAGTGAGACGTGGTTGGGTTGGATGGGTCGGGGCGGGACTCTGCAGGGGCTCGAAGGACCCACCACCCCAGGTCGCGCCAAGCCTTCAGTGGGCCTGGGCAGCTGCTGGCGCTCATTGCGTCAGCGCTTCCAGCAGCCGCGGGGCCTGGCATCCATCTCCGATTCAACACCGAAATCCCATCCCAACCTCGAAGACCCGAAAACAGCACCACCATGAACGGCGTCGTCGAGGCGCTGCACATCTACGACGAGCACAAGTGCGTATATATTTGATATAGTTTCTCCCTAAGTGGAAGTAAGCTGACTTCTCCAGCACCCTCGTCCTGTCGCACACGTACTCGTCGCGCCCCGTGTCGGCGGCGCACCTCCTCCCCCTCTACCTCGAGCACCCCGTGCCGCGCCCGAACCTCGTCTACCTGCCCAACACCAATCCGCCGACCCTCGTCTTCAGTCTTACCCATGCGAACCTCCTCTTCCTCCTGACCACCTCGTCCGAGGTGGAGCCGCTCCTGGTCCTCGAGTTCCTGCACCGCGCCGTCGACGCCCTCGAGGAGTTCCTCGGCGCGCCGCTGCTGGCCCACAAGATCGAGGCCAGCTATGATGTCGTCGCCCAGCTGCTGACCGAGATGTGCGATGCCGGCGCCATCAGCACCACCGAGCCCAACGCCCTGCGCGACCTGGTCGAGGTGGAGGGCTTCATGGACAAGCTGCTGGGCAACCTCAACCTGCCGACGTACACTCCCCCTCGCCCTCCTATCTAGCCAAACAAACACTAACCACCTCCCCTTGATTTAGAAAACCCGCCTTCGCCAGCTCCTCCACCCCCGCCCTCCACGCACAACCAACCCCGGCCCTCCCCTGGCGCCGCGCCAACGTCCGCCACACCTCCAACGAGCTCTACGCCGACGTGATCGAGACCCTCTCAGTAACCCTCGCCCCGTCAGGCCGCCCGCTCGCCGCCCTCGCCAGCGGCACCATCGCCTTCACCTCCAAGGTCTCGGGCGTGCCCGACCTGCTCCTGACGCTCACCGGCCCCGCGGGGAAGCACAACCTCAAGAACGTTATCGAGTTGCCCGTGTTCCACCCCTGCGTCAGGTTGGCCCGGTGGCGCGAGCAGCCCGGCGTGCTGAGTTTTATTCCGCCTGATGGGCGGTTTACGCTGGCGGGGTATGAGGTGGATCTGATGCCTTTTACGGGGGAGGGTGCGGTGGCTGGGTTGGGGGCGAATCCGCTCAAGCTGCCGGTTACGTTGGAGATCAAGACGGGGCTGGGGGTGACGGGGTCGGATTTTGAGGTGAGGGTGCAGGTGAATCGGGTGTTTGGGCCCGCGGGGGGTGGGCAAGGTGGGAGGGGTGGAGGGGGGTTGGCTGGTGGTGGTGGCGGTGGTGGTGCGAGGGGGTTTGGGGTGGGCGTGCCGCATGCTGGGACGCCCGGGTCGCCCGCGCTGCAGGACCTGACCGTGTCGGTGCCGCTGCCCGCGGACGTGAGGAATCTGTCTGAGATCCGGCCTACGAGGGGGGACGCCAACTATAACCCTGGCGACCGGGCGCTGGAGTGGTCCATCTCGAATAAGGAGCTCGCCCAGGGGACGGCGTCGTTTGCGTTGCGCTGTACGGTGGTCGGGCAGATGGCGGAGGAGGATGAGGAGTCCGATCCGACCGGGTTTGGGTTTGGCACGGGCGCCAGCGCCTACTCCTACGACGAGCCGTATCAGAGCGCATCGCCTGTTACGAAATCAGCCAAGAAGGCCGTGGACGCTGGAGGCGGGGACAGGGATGAGCGCAGGGCGGCGCAGAACAAGATCCTGATGCCCAGCTCGGCCTCGGTCAGCTTCGCCGTCAAGGGCTGGCTGGCCAGCGGGATCAAGGTGGAGAGCATCCAGCTTGATCCGCGGAAGAGTCGAGGGCTAGGGGAGAGTGTGAAGCCGTACAAGGGCGTCAAGTACTTGACAGTTAGTAAGGGTGGTGTTGAGATCAGGTGCTAATGCAGGTACGGATGGCGGGCTGTCCCGAGTTCTGGGCATTCACTGCCAACCTCAATGACTCGACATGCTGCCAGTACAGGTCTCGGGGTTGACGACCGCCGCTTACTGATCGAACCGTGCCACCCAGCAACGGATAGACTCTGCCTTCGCCTCTTGTCTGGTGGGCAATACAGGTGTCAGTCGTCCCATCACCAAAGGTCCTGGAACTTTCAAAGTTCTCAGTGTCGTTCGCAACCAACCAACCGCCTTTCGCTTGCGATCCTCTCCCCCAATTCCCCCTTCCCCCAACCCCCGAGCACAGATCCGTGCCATTCGGCTCATGGATTCAGCCGCCCGAACGTAACCAACAACCAACAGCCGATGTCGCACTTCTAGAAAACGGGTTGGCAGGATGCGGTACCCAGCGCCCCCAACCGACCCCTCCCAAAAGGGGTTACCTCCGCTTCCTATCAGCTCTGCAGCGTCGCAATATCTGGGGGGTGTCCTGCCCACACACACAGGCTTTCGCGATCTCCTGTTGGCTCACTTACGAGGTCTTGATTTCAGCCCGTCCGTGTTGGGACTTTTTCGCACTCCATACTGTTTGGGAAACTGTCAGGCACGCATGGGACGGACGTTTATTCCTGTAGTGTCCTGCCGAGGCGAAGGGATTACCGACGGGATGGAACAGGGCTTTCTTGGCTGGCAGCCTTTTGTGGCTGTCATGGTCTGACGAATTTCTTCGTCATGTATCGCGATACTTCGCCGTGACTTGGATACCTTAGAGGCTGCAAGGTTGAGCCAACAGCGGCGCGGCAGACGACGTCCCTGTCGATCTGATAACCGGAGACATCAGCTGCCCACCAGACATCCAACTCGACGCCGCCAGCCTGCGCCATCAATGACTGGGAGCGACATGAAGGAACGCTTGGCCATCTCGTCCTTCTATTCACGTCTCATCCATCCTTGGCAAGTCAGCCTCAAGCGAGACTCCATCTGCCTCTCCCATCTCCTCTATCTCCGCTTTGTGTTCTCTGCGCGGATCTGATCCCACCTCTGACTTTCCGCGCCGCTCCACGCCGCAGTGATACATGGAGGCGACGGTCAAGGCGGGATGGTCTGGCGGGGGTCCATGGCTATTTCAAGGTTGCCCAGAAACTCAATACGACCAACAACCGCTACCACCATCGGACGTCGCCCGAAATCGCGCGGGGGTTACACAGTCCACAACAAGGGGCTGACCACCCCTCCTCAGTGCCATCATCTTCCCCCGCCAGCCGAATCTGAAGGCTGCTTGCATGTGATCTGTCGTTTGCGATGACATTCAGGGGTCAGGTCCAGCACCTCCTGGTAATCCCCTGAATCCAACCCTTGATACCGGACCACTTCGGCATGAACAACAATCCAGCTGCCTGGCCATAGTCATACATACTGCGTTGAACCCTTCCTTTCCCCTTCCCAGTCTCCGTAAACCCGGCGGCCACCGGTCAAGACCGTATTTGGCCCGGTTCAAGACCGCATCGCATGGATGTTTACACGTCACCGCCTTCTGCGTTCCATCGGCCAACTCCTCCGGCCCGGCCGTGAGGGTCGCGACCAGACCCGGGCACAGGGAGGAGAAACATGGCAAGGAAACACAGGCATCCGCATTTGTTTGCCTCCCCCAGCCCCAAAACACTCGCATTGTACCCTGAGATTCGCCAAACGAAAAGAGTACAAGTAGAAAAATAATCGGATCCCACGTCCAAAGCTCACCTCCCCCCCCTTATCATTATCCCTTCCCTCGATCATACCCACATTGACCGACCATCCATGCCGTGCTATGCCGTACCGCGACCAAGCAGCCAGGCAGGCACACAGCAAGGCAGATAGACCCCAAACTGCCAACAACACATGCAGACAGGGAGGGAGCAATGCAGATCCCGCGATCCGATCGCCCCCAACATACTCTCCAAGAAATTAGATAAAAAAAATAAAACACAATAAACAAGGGGCCTGCCAACAGCAGACCACCCTCGCCAAACGGGTCCTACCTCTGCGGCCGGTCACTCATGTCCATACAACAACAAAACAACTCCAGTGTAACAACACTGACCAGGAATGCCCGCAGGTCAGTCAACATTTACATTTCCACAAATCATAACAATGAGGTGAATAGGTAGGTAAGGTAGGTAGGTATGTATCATATCAAGAGGTATCAAGGTATCAAAGGTACGGTAAGGTATGTAGGTATCAACTCGCCACGCCACCGCCCAAACCCACCCCCTCCCCCCAAAAGCGAACATTATGCTTCTCCCCAACATCCAGCAAACAACATATCCATCCATCCATAAGCAACATCAAAAAGAAAAAGAAAAAGACTTGATCTCATCCCATACATACATACATACAAACAATACTGGGTATCATAGGAGATGGGGCTAAATAAACACTCATCACATCTTTAAACCACCAGCCCAAAGTCGTTCGTCGTCCTATGAGAGAGAGGGGAAAAGAGAAAAGGGAATAAGGGAGATCCAGCCCCACGTCCAAAGGGAAAAAAAGAACACATGGTAATAGTAAGAGGAAATGGAGATGGAGAGGACATTAAACATATTCGACTTCCGCAATTTCAAACTCAAGGGAGCGCAATGCCCCTGCGGTGGCCGGCCTTGAGGCCCATGTAGACACTCCAGGTGGCGACGTCCTGTGGCAAAGCAGTCAGCAAACCGAAATCCCGATCCAATGCGGGAGGGAGTGAATAAACATACCCTCGTCACGACCGACCCCGCGCCCACAGTCGAGCCCTTGCCGATCCTGACGCCGGGGAGGATGACCACGTTGGCCGCGATCCAGACGTCGTCCTCGATGATGATGGGCTTGCCGTACTGCGTGCCCTGGTTGCCCTTGCGGTAGCGCGGGTTCGTGCTGCAGGTGCCCGTGTAGATGCACACGTTGGGGCTGATGATGACGTTGTTGCCGATGCTGACCTCGCAGACGTCGTTGATGAGGCAGTTGCGGCCGATCGACACGTTGTTGCCGATGTGGATGTTGTAGCCGTAGTCGCAGTTGAAGGGCGCCTCGACCGTCGCGTTCTCGCCCACGCGCCCGGCGCGCGTCACGGGCGACACCATGGTCGGCGACAGCTGGACGCCCTCGCGCGGGTGCAGGATGTCGCGGAACAGCCGCGCGCGCTCGGCCGGGGAGACGCCCAGGTTGGGGTTGGTTGAGTTGTTGAACCGCCAGCAGGCGGCGTTGCACCGCTCGCGCTCGAGCACGAGCTCCTTGTCGAACGGATAGTACGGCCTGCCGTTCAGCATCTCCTCCTTTTGCCGGCGCGGCCTGTCCGACGAGAACTGCGTGTGCGACAGGGCGAGCTGCGCCGTCGCCTGGGCGCCGCCAGAAGGGGGCTGCGACGACATGGTAGACGGCGGCGCGGGCGGGGTCGAGGTCCTGCCGCCATGCAGCATACTGCTGAAGGGGGGATGGGTCAGCGTAGTGCTCTGCGGTGGCGGCGGCGGCGGCGGTTGTTGCTGGTCCGGGTCGGTCCGCGTGAGGTCGTGGAGCGGCGGCACTCGCTGGTACTCTTTCGGCGTCCGATCCGAAAAGGCAGACACGGCGGCGGCGCTGACCGGCGTGGGGAACACGTTCGCGGAAGCCGACGTCGTGTACCCTGACAGGGCCGAGAGCTTGTTGTCGGGGCTGATGATTGAGCTCGGCATGGTCGATGCTGTTAGCCTGTCGTCGTCTGTCTGCAGGGGGCGGCCCTGGGGCGGCGTAATCCGGAGCGTGGGCTGGCCGCGGTTATATGGCAGGGAGTCGCGCTTGGGTTGCTGACCCAGCAGAGGCTGTTGGCTGCCACTGTACGGGGGTGGTTGCTGGGGCATGCCGTATGCTCCCGGAGGCACATAGTTCGGATCCTTCGACTCGATGTTGACCTGTGCTGGCTTGCTCTCGGGCTTATTGGTCCAGGCCCCCCTCTGCGGGGGATACCCAGCACAAACGAACCCGCCCTTGTAGCAATTGTTGCCTGTGGGGATTGTCAGCCGCCAGATCGGGCCAGACGCGGCCACAAAACGAGGCCATGCGTGTAAACAAGCGCGTTTCGAGGACGGGCAAAAACCAAAACATTATGACGGGACTCGACTCACATTCGGGCTTCTTTTCGTCGCATTTCTTCTTTCGCTTTCTGCATGTCAGGCAACCCGTCTTGGTGCGGTTGCTGAAATTGCGCTTCCGCTTCTTGGGGTCCGAGACGAGGCCGTCCCTGCGGTGTTCGGGCGTGTACTGGCCGGGGTACATGGCATCGTCGCCGTCCGGGCTCTGGTCGTCGTCGTGGCTGCTTGCCCTCCGTCGCAACTCGCTCATTGGTTCCTCCGACTGGGCTGACACCGGGCCAGCCGAGTAAGGGGCTTCGTAGCTCGAGGTGCGCTCCTCCCTCGCCCGCTCCGCGCGCCAGTGCTCGCTGCTCTCCCGCACGTCATCTCTTTGCCGTCCTCGATAGACCTCCCTCTGCGGCGTGGTGCGTCCATCACGTGATTCCGAGTGATGGCGATGCGACCCATACTGCTCAGATGGTTCCATGCGCTCCGTCCGCTCCGTCCGCTCCGTGCGCTCCGTCCGCTCGGCCCTCTCCGTCCTCATGGGTGGCGATGGTAGGCGCTCTCTCCTTGGTGAGTCCGAGATTGACCGCTTGCGCTTGTGTGAGCCCTCAACATCCGAAAAGGTGGCGGCGCCAGGAAACGGGAGCCTCTCGTGGTTGGTGCTGCTCCGACGCTCCTGCACTTCGCGGCCCTCTCGATCCCTCTGGCTGTGGTACCCTTCGGCGGATCTGGGTTCTGCGCTGGCCGATTGCCTACTTGGCCGGTCTCCATCTGCCGTCGTCCCGTTGGGTGCTTCGGCCGACTTGGGCGAGCCCCCGTTCAATGCCGTAAACCCTGTCATCTCCATTCACAACCGCCTGTCCGAGGCGTTCCCAAAGCTCGTCCTGCCTCTGCCTGCACAGCGCGTAGCTGAGATGATATGCCAACCAAGAACAGGGCTACAGGCACCTCTGACAATCAGTGATCCACACCACACACGGCCCAAGCCTTCCCGCGGAGCCCAGGGCCGAAGCGACCGCGCTGCGGCTGCAAGGCGTTCGTTGCGGGTCTGTCGCGAGGGCTGCTGGCGGGGGTCGGTTGCCGTCAGTTGAGTCGCGCAGTGAGGGCGGCCTCCAGAGGGGGAGCGCCGGGTGTGGCAGATAAATGAGACGCCTGAAGATGGCGGATCTAAGCGAATCGGTTTCCGGGACCCAAGTGAGTTGAGCAGCCGTTTGGGACCATGCGCCGGGCAACGAACCCCACCTGGTGAGTGAGCGCTTAAGCTGAGCTGAGCTGCGCTGAGCTGGGTTTTGGGAATTGGATTTTTTGGCGGGATCGCAGATCACGGCGTTCCCTTGCCTGATGAATCAGCAAGCAGCTCCCGTTTGTTCGCGTTTGCACAGACAAAAAAATGCGTGTGATCAGGCTGCAGCAGGATGAGAGCAAGAAGGCGCTGGCTGCGTCGCTGCGACTCGGATGCGCCCGTGAAGGAAGGTGGGGACCGGTCGGCGCTCGTGCGTCCGCAACTTCCAGCCCTGGACTCGTTCGGGCGCTGGCGTGGGGTTTTGGTCGTTTTGGGGCGGGATTTGGCTCCGGTCGTGGCGCGTAAAATGTGTCTTTCTCCGTCGGGGAGCTTGCCGTCTCCTTTTTGACTGTTGTTGAAGCCAACGCTTGCTATTCAGCAGGCGAACGGTGGAGGCTGAGTCTCGGTCGGTGCGCGTGGAGGCGGATGCAGGATGCAGCGATGACCGCAAATACGCGGCCCGGTGTGCAAACGACAGGCCGGGATCGGGTAGCGACCACGAAACAACCGCAGCCGCCGCGAAGGCCTCGGGCAACACTGCAAACCGCCACAATCTCCCCGCCGCTTGCTGCGTCTCAACCACCGTCCGGCTGCTGCTGCTGCTGCTGCTGTTGTTACAGGCTGTTGCTGGATGTGCCGTGGAGAAAAGCGATATGGCTCCGCACTGGGTAAGAAAGATCGCAAAGTTACTGTCGATGCCGTGTGACACGTCAGAGAGACATGGACCTAGTCGTCGACGCTGATGGGTGAGGCGGCACGCTGATCTGTGCGCAAATCCGAACTGCGGGCATTCGCCGTTCCTGTCCGTTGAGCTCCTCGGCAGCCTGCTACCAATGCGCTGACGGAAGGGCCAGAGAAAAGGGACCTTGAAACGTTGGGTGCGTGCGTACGGCGTTGCGGAAACCAGATGCAGCCGATGTCGAGATCCCCAGCCTTCTTTTTCGAGTTTGCCGAGTGGTGGCGCTTGGCTCTCTTTAACGCGCGATTATGCTGCGCCTGTCGGGACGGGGGCGAGCGGCCGGGTGGTTCACGGTGCCGCAGAGCGGATAAACACCTCGTTCAGGCGGTGGCGGGGGTCCTCGATGAAATGGTGGTCGCAAATTCGGCGCACCGAGCGTGTGGGAATATGGGAATATTCCTCCTTCGGCAGACTCTCCTCACGGCCTCGTCTCGCAGGATGCAGTGCGGAGCGGAGACGTCTGAAGGGGGATGGGAGAGGTAATCAGAGACCCGGCGCTCCGTCAAGGGCTGACAGCCAAACAAGCGCCAGAAAAATGTCCCGCCTAGCCGTCGTGAGTCGCAACGCACAGACGCCCGCGGGTGCAGAAGGCTTGGATGAGAAGCGGAGAGATCTGGCGGGCAGGGGGGGTTACCCCGGTCAATGAGCATGTGGGCCCGCCGAGTTCCTGAATTACGGAAGACCTGGGGTGGTTTTGCAGCGGGCAGCGCGGAAGTTGGAGTGTGAGAGAAAGAGGAAGTCCCTCCGGCAAGCGCAAGCAGCGCCGGCGTTTCGAACAAGACTAACTACAAGGGACAGGGTACTTGGGCATCGGGGTCAAGTTACCCGCGCTGGAATGTGAGTTGCTCCGCCGGCGACAACGACAGTAGTCTCCCGCATGGCCTGTCAGCATCCCTCTGCGTGCTCACTGTCAACCCCGGCGGCACGCCGCAGAGGGCCCGGGGCGACGACGGGACTTGGATTTGTACCGGTACGTCCGGAGGTACTTCCGCACTTTCTGGCCTGCGCCAGGGGGGGTGGAATACCGTCTTGGGAAAAGGTGCGGAAAGGACTGTCACTCCCGCCCTTAAACGAGCGGCCGGCCGGGCCAGGCACTTGCATGCGCAGTTCACCATCCTGGTTACAATCTGGCGAGCATGCCAAGCCCAGCTCCGTCGGCACAGTTGGACAGGGGTCGTGGCTCTTGCACGGGCCAATCTGGGGTTGAAAGAGACTTGCGAGACTTGGTTATTCAACTTTTTCAACTCGGTGTTGGCATCCTGTGGCTCAAATTCAATCGGTCGAAACAGCAGCCAGTGATGGCCCGAACAGCCCCACTCGTTTCCAACGTTCCCATCAAAAACCTTTGCAGTGTGACGGGCGGCCCAAAACCCCAACAGATCTGCCTCACCTTGCACAAGGCGGGTATCGCGTATGAGTCGGTAATCTGCGACCCGCTGTGCAGCTTGGATCGGTTTGCGCAGGATGTCCATGACAGACGGATTTCAGGGCGACTGTGTTGGTCAGGTTGAGCCGGGGTCAGCGGCCCATATTGTTCGGCCCCCATCCGGCATGGAGAAGCCAGGGAACTTGCGGTTGGCGATGCCTGATGAGCGATGACCAGGATTCCGCAATGGATGGCGTGCATGCGTGAGGAGCCGTCCCCTGCAGTAGAAGAAGAGCGACGCACGCACTAGGAAAGGTACCGTGGCACCCACCACCATGATACAAGCTGAAAGTGCAACTCGGGCTTTCGTTGAGGAGGTCGGTGTGTAAGACGGTGACAACGCGCCGTAGGCGTTGCCGGACTTCTTTCTCTGCTTACGATCAGCCTTTCGGCTCGGTTCGTCAGGCTCGACCGTCTTGGGCATATCGGATTGAAGTCTTTTGCCGTTGATATTGTCTTCGGTAGGATGATGACCCCGCTTTGCGAGATGTGAACAATGGGCGCCCACTGGAGGGAGGATTTGCCGACTAGTGATGGGACGGCGAAGCGAGCCTCGAGGCTTGCACGATGAGTGGCCAGTGGCTGCGCGCGCAGTGGTGATTCGTGGTCACTAACGTAGTCGGTCCGCAGGGAATGCATACCCACCACCTCGACCAAACGCGAAGCTGCTGTTCAACTCGAGAGGGCCACCAGCCGCGGCCGGCCCGCTTCGCTGCGTTTGTGACGGTTGTTGGCGGCTCCCACCCCCGGAGACCAGCCGCCAACCGACGGGAGGTCTCTTTGGCCGCCTGATCATTTCAGGAGGGCCGCCGAAACAGTGCTTCCGTACCACCGGAGCATTGATGCTACCGACCAGCTGCCAACGTTCCCGTTGCGCACCCGGATTCGGCCAAGTGCCGACATTGTTCGTGTGGTTGGCTGACCATGTCGGGGAGCATTGGCGTCTTTCCTGCCGGTGACAGTCCAGGCATTCTCCCATTCTCCTGTGCCTCGAGCGCGCTTCTGACGCTGGGTGTCATCAGTCCCCACATTCCGACCACCCCAAGCTCCGTCGTGAATGGAACGCAATCGGTAATCTTCCGAAGCGACTTGGATCATGCCGCGCGAGTTAATTATAGTAACAGGATCCCAGCCGGGCCTCTGACTGAGACCTGCAGGTTGTGTCGCGAGGCGTGCGTTCGTTGTTGGCAGTTGGGACTTGATATTGGTTTTTTTCTTTTGGAGGGGGAAAGAGACTCGGAGGATTTGATGCGCAGAGTTGCAAACCGTGTGAAAACGTTGACGGTGTTTCTGCGTACGGTGCGAAACGCCAAAGCGCACGCTAGACCCCTGTCACTCTTTCCATTTGGAGAATGCGCATTCTAATTGGACGGCAGTTTTATGCAGGCATTGCAGCCCTGATTGGCCAGCGCAGAGGCCGTTGCAGCCTATGGGAGGGCAGCAGCGAGATTGATGCAGCAGGCAGAAGGTGTTCGTGACTCGGAACCTGAAAGGTCTGGTCCATTCTGAGAAACACCTAAACTCGCCAGTTGTGCCCGTGTGTGCAACATGCCAGTGCCGCGGCGGGCAGAGGCGGCTATCGCGATCCGCACCTGCTCTAGCCGGCCTCGTCACAGGCCGCGTGGTTTCTCCCTACTGTGTAGGCGAGACAGACTCTCGGAATCCACTTGATTGGCGCGAGGCGCTCACCATCACCGGGATCCGATCTGACACCAAACGCCCAACTCCTCAGCCGACATCGACCACCGCCACAGCGAGCAACAAACTCGACGACCGAAGATCCAAGTGAAAAGCCAGCAGCGAGGCTGCTGTGCTGGTAATGGTGCGTGCGCCATTTGAAGAGCTGTATCACCAAGGAGTCTCTCCACAGCAGCAACACAGTGCTGCATGGACTATGGAGGGACAGCCGACAGGCGGTGTGCAATCTGGCGAGCCCGCAGCGCCGGCAGGGCTCGAGCAGGGTTTCCGATGATCCTTGTCCACGCCGCTGCCCATGATGACGGCCGGGTGGGAGGGGATCTCAGCGCGCTTGCCGCCAAACACCGAACCATCCGCTCCGTCGCCGGTCCGGCGGGGCCGATGGAGCTCCGATGAAGACGCCCACCCTCACCACCGAGAAAGCCACTGTCCAGTATCGTTTATCAAGATCAAGGAATGACGATGGGAGAGGAGAACAAACAGCCAAGCCCGATCTGGGGTAGCCGCCAGCCCAAGCCGTCTTACACCAGCAGCTTACTGCGGGGCGGCGACATCCGATCCCAAGACGGCACGATGCCCATGATAAGCAGCTCTTGAACTCCGAGGCAGACGAAGTAAGCTGGCCGGAAAACCTCACCTTCCATCAGCCCACACACGCCTTCAAACTGGATTTCAGTCAGCCGGACTGATGAATTAAAGACCCGCTCCATCGAGCTGCCCAGGGACGACCTGACTGCGAGCGATGGTTCACGGCCAGTTCTGCCCACGTCGACACATCGGGGGCCGCAGCTCGACATTCGGACGCCAATGAACCGCTGAGAGGGATATCAGTTCGGACAGCTCGAAATACCGTAACCGAGTTCACGTGGCTCCTTGCTCGGCACTCGACCTGCCTTCCAGAAACATTCCGCGCCCCTGGAAGCGCCTAGGCGGACTCATGCTGTGCCCGGAGCGGTCAATTGCCCAATCATGGCGCCAGAGACGTCATCTCCCAAGCTTTCTTGAACTTCCCCGGACGGCTTCCAACCGAAAAAGGCCCACGACTGGGCCCAACTGCTCTGTCCCGCGGCCACACGAGACGGGGATTTTTGATGCCATAGAAAGAACACCCGGCAGCGCGGCGGCCCAATCCCCTGAGATGAGTGGCTCGCCGTCCCCGGGAAGCGAACGGCGAAACGCCGTGTTCGACCGGAGACTCCCCGCAAAACATGGCCTTGCCGCCGGCCACAGATGCACGATTGCGTGAGTCCGACCCGGGCGCTTAATTCCTGCAGTACGTATCGAGGCCCTGTCGCTTGACGCCGAAACGGCGCTTACAACTCCCAGCAGCGCGTACGGGACCCATCATGGCCCTCCTATTGGCTCGTCCCTCCCCACGAACACGGGCATCCTCAAACCGCCGCCACGACATTGGACGACAAAGGCCTCCCACGAGTTCTAAATCTGGACCGAAACATCGTTTCGAAACGCTGCGAAACAATACTGGCTGCCCGACCAGCTCTGCGGTGATATCACTGCATACGCTGGAGGGTCGTCCACTGATCGCCAAGACCACCCACACCCTTGCACCCCCCTACCCCTTTCCCCGGGCGTGGCGTCCTGCAAGACCCGTTCTGACAAGTATACAGGGCGGCTGCGGCTCCAAGGTTATCCAGACGACCGGGGGAGGGATGGCATGCGCAGACCAGCGGCTACGGCAACCGCAGGCGGCAACACGCGGTGGCGCCTGCATGGGGAACGTGACGTGGGTCGCCTGCGAGCAGTGAGGGCCGAGCTACCAGCACGCCGTCGTCATCCCCCCTCCCCCCAACGGGCCGCTCTGCATTCTCGGGCAGATCCAGGGACCTGGGCCCCCCATCACACCCTTACCGCTGTCGCGGCTACTCTGGGCGCCTGCGGCAAGCAGCCCTATCACCGGCATGGCGAGATCTAGATCTGCGGCGCTGGCAGCCTGTACCACGATGAAGGGCCCCCAAGTACCGGTACATGTATTCCGTACCCCCCGGATCTGCGTGCGGTACCTGCATATGGCTTGGGTCCACTTTCAACGACCTGGCTTCTCGGGCCTGTCCCGAAGACAGCCAGACCGCATGAACCCGCCCACCTCTCGCACAAGGAGAACATGGGCGACCGACCATCTATTGGCCCAGATGTTTCCTGAGGATCTTTTTATATCTTCCCTGTTTCCTCCAGAATCAACTGTGTCGTTTGTTCCGCTGCAAATCGTTTCCACGGATTCGATATCACACGCCCCAGCAGCCAGTGAACCACGACAAGTTTCACCTCTAGTCCTAAAATAAACAAGAGCCGCTTTCACCACATGCCGCCTTCAAACCCGAGCCAGCATCTTCTGACCATTCCCAACACACAACAGAGTGACAATGTTGCAACAGGGTGCCTTAGCCGCGCAACCCCCTCCCCACTGACAAAACCCATCACCAAGCCAGCCGCCCAGCAGCTGCGCAATCCTCGGCGCGGCACAGAGGTGGGCCTTGGGATTGGATGCTGGGACTGGCTGGCTAGAGCAGTTCGTCGTAGAATGAATGACGCAGTACCGGGATACCAGCAGTTCGCATGTCCGTAAACCTACCTGGCTTGCAAGGAGGTCTGTTGGCGATGCGATGCTATTCTTGGTCCGCCGCTCGCTTACACGGGTTGTCTCGATGTGTGTGGCATGAGGGGGGTAGCTACTCTGCCGCCTCCGCTGCTCGAGGGCTTGCGGGTGGTCTCCTCGTCAAAGTTTCACTCGGAGCTTGGTGCGATCATGCCACTTTTCATGGAGATAATGAAAGCTAGGGTTCTGGTTTGGATTTTCTCCCACCGGTCCGTCTTATACCTCGATGTTCAAGACGAAAAAGGCAGCGGCTTCAACAATGAAAAGAGGAGTGTCCCGAGTAGTTGAAGAACGCATTTGCAAGTAGTGCACCTCCAGGGGGTGGGTCTTTGAGGGCAAGGGGAGTTTTTCTCGCTCTCAGGAGGACTCACATGTATACTCTCACAGTCTTCAGACCTCCTTGTTTGGCACGATACCAGGTTCATCTAAGGAGAAGTGGAAAGGAGTGGAATAAACTTGTGACTACACCTGGAGCACCGGTCTAGGGGTAGCTAGTTCACCAAGGAGTATAAATTTGATCACGAACATATGAGACGGACTCCGCCATCGTATGTCGTGAACCCTTCCCTGTAACAGACACCAAATGAGTAAAACGGGAGTTACAACAGGTTATCCAGTATCGCGAGCACACCATTAGAAGCCTGTCAAGGACATATCTTCCTACTCCTTCAGTGGAGTAGCTCCTCCTGTCCCTTTGGCGTGTTCTGATGAACGCTCTTTGGCCGGTACGCCTGCTGAAAGCAGCAGAGATAATAAAGAAAAATGAAATTATTCATTGTCTGAGTAGAGGACTTGATCCAGGGAAACAGGTAGAGAAGTGGCTCCAAGCATCTCATATAGCCTGGATAAGGTCGTCCCTAACCGCCATGTTCAAACTGTGAACCATGTGTGACCTCGTCATACTAGGTTTGGCTATTCTCCTTGAGCTTTACTAGCATAGTGGGAATGAAGTATACGACCATGTTGAGTAAAACCTCACTGAACCGCAGGCAGGCACCGACACAATCTCTCTCTACAAGAGGCACAACAACGGACGGTATATCGCTTCACTGCATAAGGCAAGAACGCATACTCAAAAACATAGCTAGGTATATAACCCCCGATTCCTCCATCCTCTCAGGGGCGACCAGCCCCTCAGCCTCTACTTCTTCTGCCTCTTAGCACTCTTATCACTCGCCGCGCTCAGCACACTCGCACTCCGCTTATGCGTGCCGCCGGCACTGCTCCCCGGCCTGGCACCACCACCAGCCTTGTCCTTCTCCGTCCCAGGCTCTTCCTTGATCCCACCCGCCGCCACCTTCTCACCCCCGGACGATGGCCCGCCTTCAGCACCCCCCGAGGAGGAAGTCTGCCCCTCACCCACAGACTCCCCACCACCCTCCTTCTCATTCCCCGCATCACCCTCCCCCTCTTCCCCGCCACCTTCCCCATCCGCCCCCAACACCCCCCTCGCCCGATCCCTCTCCATCCTCTTCGCCTCCTCCAGCTTGATCTCCCCCTCAAGCTTATCACTCAGCTTGCGCATATCGACCAGGGCAGTAACAGCGCTCCACAGTGTCTCAAACTGCGCGGTCACCGCGGCGGTGGGCATGACCAGGCGCGGGGGCACGTCGAGCTCGGCGAGGGCGTTGGTCATGCGCAGCTGCTGCTGGCCCGACTTGTGGCTGTACAGCTTGTTGATGCGCTCGTACCGGAACGTGGGCCCGCTGCCGAGGCGGTCGTGGTATGACACGCCGTAGATTCCTTCCTCGTGGGCCGTGAGTTTGCGGCGCTCTGGTTGGGCGGCGGCGGCGGCGGCGGCGGCGGCGGATGAGGCGCCGCCCTTCTTTTTGTTGGCGGCTGCTGCGGCTGCGGCTGCGGCTGCGCTGCCGCCGGCGGTGGTGGCCGAGGTCGGGGTCGGTTCGGCGGATGCGCGGCCGCCGCGGACGTCCGAGTCGCGGCGGTTGGAGGGGGCGGCGGCGATGCTCTCGCGCCGGTTGGGTCCGGCTTCGGATGTGGCGCTGCCTGGGACGGCGCCGCCCGGGCTGATGCCGTCGCCGTTTGGGCCGAGGATGCTCTTGCGTTTTTTGGATTTGTCGGTGGACATGAGGTTTTGGAGGAGGGCCTGCAGGCCGGCGGAGCTCTTGAACGAGTTGATGTCCGAGTCGGTGGCCGGGTAGTCGAGGCGGTTGTAGAGCTCGCGGCGCTCCTCGTTGAAGCGCTCGGTGCGCGCGAGGATGCGCTTGATCTCGAGGAGGAGGGACTCCTCTTCGCGCGCCTCGTCCTTGGAGCGCGCCATCGTGTTGAGGGCGAACTCCTTGCGCTTCCGCTCCTGCTCTGCGTTGAAATTCTGCATGATCTCGTAGAGCTCGAACTCGGGCCGCGTCATATACTGTGCTGGCTTCTGGACCGCCATCATCTTCGCTGCGACCTCGTAGTAGCGTGCCTTCAGGTCCTCCATCGTCCGCGCTTTCTGCGCAGGCACCACGGCCGTACTTGTCCCGTTGGCTTCCTCTTCCTGGGGTGGTTTCGGTATGAACTCGTATCGGTCCCATATAATGGCCCAGCGCAGGTCGAAGTCCTGTGCCAGCTCCAACAGGTAGTCCGTTTCCTCCCTTGTCCAGTCGTTGCTTTGGAGATTTGCTCGGTACTGGTCCTCGTTGTACTGGGGCACCGGAACGCGCACGTTGAATTTGGCGAATGAAGAGTCCTCGGGTTTGTCGTCCTTGCTCTCTCCGTCTACACCGTCCTCAGTCGGCCGCGGTTCCCCATTCTGCATGGGCTCCGGTGGCGCGCCATGCTCCGTCTTCCGCTTCCAGTGCCGAAGGACAAGGGTGCCGTCGTCGCCCCGCGCCGAGTTTGTAAACGCCTTCAGCTCCCATCGCGTCGCCGGCTTGCGACTCGCAAAGCGCCGTTTCTTGAAGAAGGAGACGTCGGGGACGATGGCTATCGGGTTGTCGCCGCCGAGATTTTGCACCTCGCGTGCGAGTCCCTTGAGGTTTGGTCGGGGTCCGCCAGTCTTTTGTTTCTTGGACGGGCGGGGTGCGGCGGAGGCGTCGGAGGGGAGGTTTAGGACATCGCGGAGATCGTGCGAGGCCATTGTGGTGGAGGTGGGGTGTGTTCGCCGGGTCGCGTCGCGGCAGCTGCACCTGCGCTGCGCGGTGCAGTTCAGCAAGTCGCAGCCAAAACCGATCGGTACGAGCCGATTTCAATTAAAAAACGGTATCCTTAGTAATGCACATGAAGAAGGCCACTCTGACCCAGTTTCAGCGATAAAGGAGCCACGTGGTGTTCTGCGGGCGATGCAATGCGATTGACCTGGGCAGCTCATCAAGGTCGTTTTGGTGGATTTTGGCAGCAAACACCGCCAAAAAAATCCCGTTATCGATGGGCTGCACTGAACTGACTGAAGTTGAGTGCCGAGACGGGCCTCACAGGGGGGGGGGCACGTGACCGGACCAAGCCCCTGGGCCCAATTTTCCTGAACGTGGCAGCTTCGAACGCTTGGCCCCGGGCCGCGCCTGAGAGTTGCTGTGTTGCTGTTGCCAGTCGCCAGCGGGAAAGTGTCGATTTCCAGAACGTCATCCCAGCGAATTCCGCCATCCACCATCGCCGACCGCACGAGGTGACCCGCCAGCCGCCGACAAGATGAGGACCCTGCTGCCGCTCCTCTCCCTGGCCGCCATGGCCCGGGCGCTCTACTTCTTCGTCGACGTGACAACCCCCAAGTGCTTCTTCGAGGAGCTCCCCAAGGACACCCTGGTGGTGGGCCACTACTCGGCCGAGGAATGGAACGACCAGCGCCACGCCTGGGAGAAGCATGACGGCATCAGCATCTACATCTCGGTCGACGTGCGTCTCCATCCCATCCCCCTTCACCCCCCTTGCTTCAGCCAGTCAGTCCGGGTGGATGGACGCTAACCCCTTTTCCTCCCCCTCCAGGAAATCTTCGACAACGACCACCGCGTCGTCTCGCAGCGCGGCGGCGCCTCGGGCAAGTTCACCTTCACGGCGGCCGAGTCGGGCGACCACAAGCTCTGCTTCACGCCCTCGTCCAACAGCGGCCGCTCCAACTGGCTGTCGGTGTCGTCGCCCAACGGCGGCATCCGCCTGACGCTGGACGTGGCCATTGGCGAGACGAGCGCCCTCGAGGGCGGCGACAAGGACAAGATGCAGGACTTGGCGGTGCGCGTCAAGGACCTCAACGCGCGGCTGAACGACATCCGGAGGGAGCAGGTTTTCCAGAGAGTGCGTTGCCTTTCTCACTCACACACAACACAAAAACGAGAACAAAATACTGATGAGTAAACCAACAGGAACGCGAGGCCGAGTTCCGCGACCAGTCCGAGAGCACCAACGCGCGCGTGGTCCGCTGGATCCTGATCCAGCTCACCGTGCTCGGCGTGACGTGTGCCTGGCAGCTGTCGCACCTGCGGTCCTTCTTCATCAAGCAGAAGCTCACATAGAAGACAGAGACAGACAGACTCAAAGATTCTGGTTGGTTTTTGCTATGGGCTGCTGCTACTGCTGCTGTTGCTGTTGTGGGGAGTTTCCTGTGTCTTGATGATCTGCTTGCTTGCTTGCAATCCATTCGGCCTCTGTTACGGAAAACAACATTTCTCCCGCCTGTCTGTTCGGGTTAGAAAGGGGTCTTTCTGTATCTCTCTCGGCGGGAAGGGAAGTCTCATCATGGGTTTGGTTGGGAGCGGGAGTTTCTAAATGCACTCAATGATAGGTATATACGCGGTCATGGTTCGACTGTAATGATATACATACACGCTTGGTTAGGCATGACGGGGAATGGAGAAACGTAGTCGGGTTGGTGTTGCTGCGATATTCGTGTCTTGCGGACAGCTATGCCATGATAGTAGTTAACGGTTGGGGGAGATTTCAGTGACAAAGTGTCTGTCCTCCCCTATCGTGTTGGCCTATCCACGCTGACAGGAAGTTGTTGGAGGATGGGCAGCTCCTCCATCAAAGATCCGACACCCACTCTTCTCTACCCTCACCGAACCCAACAGCCCCCTCGTCCGGTTCTTTTCCTCACTCCGTATTGCTCAACCTCGCGACATAGAACTGACTGTCCTGGCACCAAACCACCACTGAGAATATAAGTAACTAAACAGGCGAGAATAACAAACATGGCCACCACAAGTAGGCCTCCCCTTCCCATACCATCGCAACAATCTTTCGCGACCGCGGCAGGTCCATCGCAGTTAGGTAGGCTTGTAGAAACCCATTTCATTATTCTGACCCAAAGAAAAAAACATAATGTATGACAAGTGACAAACAAGACTCCCGTCCGCTCAGCCCAAAGGGAGTACAGAGTAGAGCCAACCTCACTCCAGTCACGCTGAGCGCCCTTTTTTGCTTTTGTGCTGTATGTTCTCAAAGACGGATGCTGATTATTAGAGAAGTTATCTGTATGGAGAGAGAGAAAAAAAAAACACGTCCAAAGAGCGCCATGATGTCTTGTTTTCCCCCTCCGCAATGCCCAGCCCAGCCCAGCAATACCCCAGCCCTGTTCGTCAGAGTTGCGAAGAGATGAGGCGGCCCAGGCCGAGTAAGAGAAGAGGGGCTCGCAGTCGAGAAAAAAAAAAAGAAAAACCGGATTATCGTGATCGTAATGATGTCTGTCCAGAGGCGCCGAAAGTGCCGGAAACCGCTATGAAAAGAAGGTATCCTCTATGTCCCATGCAAAAACGAAAAACGCATGCGCATGTTGCAGGCAAATCATGTCAGACTCGTCTCCTGGAAAGCCCTCTATATAGAACATGCCGTCCGCTGCCGCCTCGCGCTGGTTGGACGTGTTAGCAGGGGTTGCCGCCATTCGCCTTGGACAGGAACCGCTTGCTTACTCGACAGGACGCCAGATGATTCAACAAAAAAACAAGCATCAAGGCGGCTAGCCGCAGCACAGCGTCTTCATGAACTTCTGGAAGCCCGTCGGTTGCGGCTGCGGGGGGTTATTCTGCGGCTGGGCTGGCGTGTTCATCTGGGGTGACTGGGTCATGGGCCGCTGGGGCAGGTTCTGGGTGCTGTTCTGGAATTGGGCCTGGGTCGAGCCCGTCGGCGTCGGCGCCGCCTGCATGTAACCCCCAGCCGCCGAGCGCGGACTTGCCAATCCGGGCCCGTTTGGCCGCCCTTGGTTCGGCGGCTGTCCCATAACCTGGCGAGGCAGCGGGGGTTGCGTGGCGTTTAAACGAGCTGCGGTCAGTCCCGGGGCTTGCGGGTCGCTTTGGTGACGAGTGGTGGCCCCCCGCGAGTTGCCGTGGAGTTCCATGGCTGATGCCCCGGGCCTGGAGTTTGGGTCGTGCAGGGCTTGGCGGTTCCAGTCCCCCTTCTTGTCCTGCTTCCTCATCCAATCGTACTCGCCATCCTCGACTTGTCCCGCCACCTGCAGCGCCTCGGTGAAGAGACCCCGAAGATAGTTATAGTCGGGCTCGTCCTCGAAGCCGAGGCCGCGCACATAGTTGAGGTACTTCTCGAACTGCTCCGGGAAGCCCGCGCAGAGGTCCTTGACGAGAGTCGTCTGCTTCTTCTCGCCAATCTTCTCGTACTTTTGCTTGTTGGTAGCAGCCTTGAGGCCTTGCCAAGGCAGACCTCCCCGCAAAAAGTACATGAAGACGTGGCCCAAGGCCTCGAGGTCGTCTCGCCTCGACTGCTCCCTGCCGAGATGGGTGTTGATACTCATGTACCGGGCAGTGCCCGAGAGTGACTTGCGTTCCCGGTAAGGAATGTGCTGCTTCGTCTTGGGGTCACGGTACTGCTTCGCCATACCGAAGTCGACGACGTGGATGACATTGGCGGTCTTGGTGCCGGGCCTGCCAATCAGGAAGTTGTCGGGCTTGATGTCTCGGTAGATCAAGTTCTTCTCGTGGATTGTTTGGACGCGCGAGAGCTGCAACGATGGTCAGATGTGAGGGGGGAGGGCGAGGCTGGGGAGGGCGAGGCTTGTGAGGGAACGTACCATCTGCTTTGCGACCATGCAGACGGTCTTGAGGCTAAACCTCCGGTTGCAGTGGTCGAACAGATCCTCCAGCGACGGGCCAAGCAGGTCGATGACCAAGATGTTGTGGAGGCCTTCTTGGCCGAAGTAGTAGACATTGGGAATGCCAGCTGAGACGAGGCGGGGTTAGAAGACGTGCGACTAGCATCTCGTCAAGTGAACTTACGGCAGCCAACAAGAATCTTATACGTCCGATATTCGTCGCGCAGCTGAGGAGCGTCGCTCTTCCTTGGTTCCTGTTCCGCACCATGTCAGCTTTGTCCGATGCGAAAACGGTCGCGGGGGACTCCGTCGACGTACAAACTTGATGGCAACTTGCTGGCTGTTGAGGAGGTTCATGCCCTCAAAGATGACGCCAAACGAACCCTCCCCGATCTTCTTCCCGACTCGGTAGTGCACCCCCACAACGTTCGACGATGACGAAGCCATGGTGGAAGCTGGGCGTTAATCGCGCGGCCCGATCTGGTTATGCGGTGTCGGTATCTGCAATCGAGTCAAATCGTCAGTGTCGGTGGAAAAATGACACAATGAGGAGGCGGGCCATCCAGAGACAGGCGCATCGAAGACGGATGATGACGAGCGGCACAAGTCGGTGTGTGATGTTGTTTGGTGGAGCTCAGAGGCAAAGGGCGCTGCGATCACCGCAATGCAGCATCTCCGCAAGGCTGGGAAAACCCAGAGGAGGTGAGGCGGTGGGAAAACAGGGTGCACATGGTGGGCACGAGCCAACTCACAAGCTTGGACGGTGTCTGCAGACGACCGACCCGAACAACGTTAACAGGCGGTGGGCGGAGCTCGGCTGTCGCGAGGCGATGCTTTTGCTGGCATATACTTTTTGTCGGTCGGCGATAGCTACAGGCAGGACAAACAATTGCTACGGCTCCTCGGCGGAAGAATTTGTGGATGCAGCCGCGTCGGAGATGGGACCGCAAGAAAAGGGCTTCGAGTCGTGGTTGTGGCTAGGCGTCTCTCGTAGAGTCTCTCGGGCGTCCAAGGCGACGTGCAATTCGAGCACTCAATGGATCGTTCTCGATTGAACCGGCCGAATAGGCGGTCCACACTCGGGATGGTGCACTCGGTCGCCCCGACACGACTTGTCGTCTGCGGCCTCGGCGAAGGCGCACAGAGGTTGGGTGGGATGGCGATGTGTCGTGTGGTGTGGCGGGAGGTTGGAATGGAGAAGGAGGAAAAGAGAGGGAGGGAGACACCAGAAGGGGAAGGCAGGGCGGCGGAGTCGCGGAACAGGGGTTGTCAACAATGCAGCCAATCCGGCCGCGGCAGAGCGCCAGTGGCTCACTGGCTCGAAGTGAGCTGGTCCTTGCGCAGCCTCCCGCCTCTGCCAATTCACTGCTGCAGGTCCTTCAGTTGCCACAACACCCTCACCACAATTGGAGGCGGATGCACTGGCCAGGAGGCGTAGCACGGCGCAGGCAGGCCCAGAGCTATTCGTAGCAGGAAAACGACGGGCGGCCACCAGAGGTCATCGATGTGCCTGTGTCGCAAAGTCCAGGCCATTGGATTGCCTGATTTGGATTTGGCCCGTCGATTTTGTAGGGATCATTCACGCCGCCACCGACACCCTGCTCCGCCCGTGCTTCGTGGGCCTTGCTCTTCAGCGCAGCACCAGGGGTTTTTCTTCTTCAATTAAGTTCGGCACCGCCAGACTGCTGCAACTGTGCAATCTTGGCTAACTACCTGCCAGCCAAGCAGCAGCCCGTCCACCAGGCCTGAGCCCCGACTGCCCTGGATCTGCGCCGGCCGGTGTGGTTTTCACCGCCCGAAGCCGGCCGTCGTCGATCTGCCAGCCGTTGAAAGGCAGCCGAGAGCGACGAAAAACGGCCAGAATCGTGTGGGACGGCATCCAATGATCCAATCCATGATCCGCCCCCAGCCTCTCGTCTCCACCGCCAGCGATCAAAAGGGAATGGCTCCCAGCAATAAGACGGGGCCAAGTTGTCGCGGTGAGCTTGCAACTGTGGAAGGCCAGCCAGCCTCCTGCAGAAGGCGAGCGGTCATGTCGCGTGCGAAGTCAAACATCTGTTGGGAAGCGGCCAGTGGGGGACAACCCTGGAAGAAGGAATCCCCGCAAGCGTTCGGTCGTCGCTCCGAGCTTCGGCAAGCAACCGATGCCATTTCGGCGCTGTGGAGCCTTTCATCACCGCTCGAAGTCCTTGCCCTTCTGTTTCCCCGGCCTTCAACAAACAGCACGCGTGATCAACTGTCCTGTGGTCTTCAGCCATTTGCCCAGCGAGCGTGGTTTTCGAAGAGACCGCCACTCTCATCAATCCTAGCCCGTTGGACCGCCCCGAGGAACCCCTGTGCAGGTAGTTAGCCGCGCCCAGCCCCGAAATCACAAGCATTCTCCCGATTTGGCTCCTTCTTGGCACACGGCTGAACTTCCCAACCCAGGCTGGGCGAGAACACAGCAAACCGATCCTGAGCGCGCCTGCAAACGGCTGATGAGTCTGATGAACGGACCTTGACTCCTAGCTGCACCTGTCCGCACTCGGCATGCAGGTGTCTCTGTCTTCATCAGTTCGACTTGAAGAACGACAGGACTTGGCAGACACGGTCGGAGCGTCCAAGACCCTTGCAGCTCAAACACTCTGGACGACTCAGGGTTGTAGCCCCAGCCAGCACTTTGACTACCTTGGAGAAATCGTCGGCAAATGTGGACACGAAGCAGTATTTCGACTATCAAAGCGAATCTCTAGATCTACATGAGAGGCGCAAATCTCGATGGATTGTTACTGTGGTCCGAATACAGCCACACATCCATGGATATAACTCGCTCTACTATCAACAAATCTCTGTTTCACCCCCCCTTTCCCTCTCCCCATCCTAACCGCATGATTCGTCCCTCACTTAAAACAAAAGCCCGATGCCGGATGCTGCCGCAACCACTCACGGCTCCTGCTGCAACAGGCATGTCAATTTTAACCCTTCAAAAACGCCGAGGCCACCATCCCCTCCTCTCCGGCTTCCGAGATGAGAAGGGTTGGAGAGGGTGGGGGGGGGCGGCGAGGTGAAGTTGATGCTGTGTAACACTCCCTGGGGCGCCCTGTTACTACTATGTACATGCTTGGCTCAAAGGGCGTGTCTCGGTGTCTGCAATAGGCAGCCAACACATACTTTGGCGTAATAGTCTGTTCGGGTACATACATAATAATAGCTCGGAACTCGAGCTATTTATTTATCGCCGAGACCGCTGGCTATAGCAAGTAAAGCCGCCATCACTAGGTAGGTAAGTAGCCGGGTCAGTTTCAACACACCAAAATCAAAGGGGCCCCTCATAGAAAAACTCACAACCACCCGCCGTCACCACATACGACGCAGTCCCCCACGCAGTCTGTATCGTCGCCAGATCCGTCCAGTCGCGCGCGTTGAGCCAGACTCCCACCGCCAGGCTCAGCAGCACCGGCAGGAGAACCACAAACGTGATCCTGGCCACCGACCAGTCGAGCACGAGCTCAAGCGCATAGGTGCCGTCCTCCACGTTGTGCGAGTTGTTGTTGAGCGCCTGATGGATCCAGGCGGCCCAGGCGAGCGTGATCTCGCTGGGGACGCCGTACCAGTGCCTGTTGTACGTGTCGAGGAAGAGCTGCAGGTCGGCGAGGCCGTTGTCGTCGAGCTCCACGCGGCGGTGGTTGCCGCTGCTTCTGTCGCACTGTGATCGCCAGGTTTAGTAACCTACCTGACCTAAGGTAGTCTCGGAGAAAGCTGTTGAAAAACCCAGAGTTGAACGAACCTGGTATAGCCTAACCGCCTTCACATGCCGGAGGGAAAGAAAAGTGCCCTGCCACCCGCGCAGCCGAAACACAGCCCACCGCAGCCGCCAAAAAAGCCGCTCCGGCCTGGGGACGAACACGGCCGTCTCCAGCGGGTGGTGCGAGTGCCCGCGGGGGAAGATGCCCACGACGACGTAGACGGGCCGGACCGTGACCTGCACGATCTTGCCTACAGCCTTCGACACGGAGATGTTGACGTTCGAGGTATCCTTGCGCTGGTAGCTCCATTCCTGCTGGCGCACCACCTGGAGGTGGTACCCCAGCATCGACCGGTCCGCCTTCACGTTCCGGCGGCGGCGGGGGGGTTCGGGCTGGCGGAGGACTTTGAATAGTTTGGCGGGGCTGATGCCCAGGTGCCGGGCGATTTCAAAGACCCTCCACGTCGTGTCGTTGCCGCCGTCCGCGTTGTTGGTGTTGGTGTTGTCTCGCCCGACTGTGCCCTCCTCGTCCACACTCGGATTATCAGAGCGCCTCTGAATAACCTCCCGATAGTCGGCCGGGTAAGGGAAAGCGGCACTTGAGCCCGCCGGCGCGGGCTCAGCAGGAGTGGTAATGACGTTAACATTTGCATCTTCGCCGCGGGTTAGGCTGTGCGAAACGACCTTGACCCTGGAGCGGATGCACTGGTTCTCTTGCCGGATGACTTCGGAGAACTCGGCGCCGCGCAGATCGCGGCTCAGTCTCACAGTCAGCTCTTGTTTCGTGAAGGGTTCGATGGGGGCACGTTGGGGGAGAGAGAGCCTCGGCCCGGGAGCCCGCTCGTCAGCGGGTAGCGTCCCAGTCGTGGCATCATCTCCAGTTCCGGGTTGCTGGTCAGCAGCTGTCTCGGGCATCTCTTCAGGAGGAGGACGCTGAGATAGCTTGGCGGCCGTCGATGGTGGTGAGGGGAGCTCAACCGATGTTGTTGTTGCGGATGCTGATGGCTGAGCTACGAAATGGGCTGAGAAGGCTCTACGAACTTCCTTGATTGGAGGAGAATACCACCCTGGTTCATGACCTCCCTTGTGCCCAATATGAACTCACACGAGCAGAATCACAATACCCATCACGAGAATGAACAGTAAAAGCCTCTCACTCAACAGTGAATATGTCACACTTGGCCTCATTTTCACTGCAAAAGACTGCTGGCTCGACCTCTGACCCAAGGAGGAGAGCAAGCCTTCTCACCTGGTTGAACATATACCTGATCAAACCAGAGCCATGTACACAACAACACTGCTAACAGCCTTCCCATTTTTAACTTGCCCTCTTCTTCCTCAGCCATCAAGGCCAAGGCTAGCCAGCTCCGCAAAGCCGCCGTGTTCTCATAAAGTCTCGTCAGACCCCCGCAGCCAAAGCAGCTATACCACAAAAGTAATTATACAGTTTTGGTCTGCGTAAACCGTTATACGCCCGCAACCCGTCATCTACCAGGAGAGAGAAAGGAAAAGAAGCGAGTGTTTCCCCCATCCTCCTCCATAAAAGGAGTAAAGGCCCTTTGCATCCGCACCGTTTTTCTCCCTGTAGTAAACACAACACAAAACGAAAAAAACAAAACAAAACAAAACCCAAGACATGGACATTGCACCGCCGCTCACCCCTAAATGGCAAACAACCCCCCCGGCATCGTCCTCCCCTCCGCCCTCTCCCCAATCACCAACCTCCCCTTGGCAGTCCCGCCATTCACCCGCGCCTGGACAGCCTGCGCCTGCGCGGAAGCGGCGTTCTTAGCGGCCGTCAGCCGGTCATAGGAGACAGCGACCGTCTTCTCGGCGCACTCCTTGGTCGTGCGGTACCACGCGCCGAGCTGCGCCTTGTCGATGGCCGCGCGCAGCTGCTTGTCCTCCCACCGCATGGCGTCGAGCAGCCTGGCGCGGAACCCGTCGTCCATGGTGTCAAAGCGGCGGTCGAGCGCCTCGGTGAAGACGCCGAGGGTGTCTGAGGGCTTGAGGAAGGGGTGGAATTTCGGGGTGGAGTGTTCTACGCGAGGGGTGTTAGTTTAGTACATGCTACGGCTTGTTTAAAAGGGGGAGGTATGAGAGGGAGGCTTACGCTCATCAACGACTGCAAGGAGGGTGTGGTAGGCCGCCGTCTGGCCCACGGTGGCGAGCTGGTCGAGGTCGCCCTTCTCGTTGGTCTCGTTGACGCGCTTCCAGTCGTCGCGCGTGAAGCACCGCCGCCAGATCAGCCGCTCCGCATCGGACCGCTCCTCGCCCTTGAGGCCGTACTTGGCGACCTTGAGCGCGAGGTAGAACTGGTCGCCGATGGTGTCGTAGTGGTTGTCGGGAAGGGCGGCCAGGGTAAGCAGGTCGATTAGGGTGTGCGGCTGCAGCGCTTCGTGCCGGAGCAGGCGTGACATGGAATCGTCAAAGACCTGGAAGAGGGCCTTCTGCCTCTTGGGGATCAAGGCTGAATGCTCCTTCACAGCGAGCTCCACTTCCGCCGACTCGTCGACGCCCTCCTGGATGGTGGGCAGGATCTGGCTGTAGAGAGCGTCCTGTATCTTGATGAGCTCAAGCGCGTGGTCGATCTTCTCCAGGTTGACGCCGTTCCGCCCCTCGTTCTCAGAAGGGGCGCTGCTGCCGCCATCCCCGTTGGCGGCCTGCTCGGCCTCTTCGGCAAGCAGGGCCAACTTGCCCAGGCTGAGCTCGATCTTCTTGTTCCAGACCTGCTGCTCGCGGGTGAGGCCCAAGTCCAGCAGCGTCTCGGCGGCATGGTCGATATCCTTCTCTCTCTCGACGTCGTTGATCCACGAGATCTTGGCCAGCTCAGGCTTGGTCCGGAGAAACTTGGTCGCGTAGCCGTTCTTGTCGTAGGGGAACTCCAGCACAGCTTGAACGCCGCTGTTCTCGAGGAGAACCTCGTAGGCGCGAAAGGCAAAGCTCTCCTCGTACTCGTCGAATAAGCGGCCCATTTTCTGCTTCTTGAGCTTGGCAACGGCGAGGTTTTCTTGCGCCGCACTATCGGTCGTGTTCCCCTCGGCCGCGAGTTGCTCCAAGGACAGTATCTGCTGCACCACGATCTCGGCAAGCGAGTCGAACGCCTTGTACTCTTGTGCGAGATCGATGGCCTCCTCCCACAAGTTGAAATCTTTCAGCCTCAGCAGCTTCGTGAAAACGTCTTCTTGGTAGATTTGCTGGTAGGTTCTGCCGCGCTCCTGAGCCTGCGCATCGTCGCTTAGGGCGGCCCAGCGGGAGAATTCGGCGAGGGACGTGAGGTACTGGCTCGTTAATGAGGGCAGAAGATGGCGGATATCGTCGAGAAGGCGGGAGTCGACCGGGATTTTGTCGGGAGACGGTGCCGAGTACCGCTCAAGCCATTGGTAGCAGAACTCAACCAGTCGCTTGAGGTTGTTGGTGATGAAGTAAGTCGCGGTCCAGGGTTCGGGGATCGCATTGCCGCCCGCAATGTTTCGTGGGTTGACGCCGTATAGCCTCGCCCTGTTGAGCCGGAACTGGCGTGCCTCAAACAGGGCCCCGTTATTCACCGTGACGGCCTCCCAGACCAGCCGGTTGATGCCGGCCTCGTCGGCCAGCCGCTCGGTGAAGTGATATTTGATGATTTGATAGGCCCAGGCGACAAAAATATCCAGCCTCCACACGTCGTTGATGAACCAGTGACGCACAGGGTCCACCTGGCCGACAGCCGGGTTGAGCTCCGTCTTTTGATGCTCGTTGATGTAGACTGCCGTCTCGGAAATGAGAGTCTTCTTGTCTCCCTTGGGCCGTTCGGCAAGGAACTGCTCATGCTTCTGCCATATCCATGTCGCAACAGCCATTTTCTCAGCATTGTAGAGCAGCATCCACCGGGTGCGCATGTCCAGGTCGGTCTTCAGCGAGTTGAGATAGGTAATCAAGCCGTCCAGGTAGACAACCCTGCTCTTCATGTTGTTCTCGAGGGAGGCCGGCAGATTCGCGATGAAGGGGGTCTTTGAGCTCACAATCTCGTGGCTCAACTCGATCGCCGCGTTTCCGATCTCCTGGCTGGAGAAGGGAAGCTCTCTCCTGCCCTGGAACACCAACGGGTTGTCGTCCTTGACTCCGAAGAACACGGCCTGCTCCAGCTTGCTCTTCGCAGTGACCTCTGGCGGCGTGTCGCTAGCGAACCGGTCGATGTCGGAAACTGCAATCCTGACGGTTCCAACCCCTTGAAGCAGGAGCACCACGGTAGGGTTTTTTGTCCTATGACGGTGCGGTCGCATGTCGTCCTGCGCGTGGCCATTCCCGCTGGGCTCCTCAATGCCGGAACCAGCAACCTGAAGCGTCTCCTCATCCCTGAAGTCCACCACGTCCTCAAAGGTATGCGGTAACACGTGACTATCTTCCTGTAGCTGCGCGTCCGGGGAGTCGGGTGGTGCGACCATGGAGGCGACAACCACGGCCCTGTCGAAGACAAGGAAAGCAACAAGCGCAGGCCGCGGGAGATAGATCCGGGGCTTCTCCGGGACCCCCGACTTCACAGGACTGGTGTATGAGGTCACTGGCCGGACCATTCCGATCCGGGGCCCCTCGGGACCGATGACCACCTCAACCAGCGAGTACCGATATTGGTGCTGTTTGGAAAACGACGCAAGAAGCAACGCGTGCTGTAACGACTCTTCTTCGTGAGTCAACGCCTCGCTCAGGCGACTGGCACTGATGTATTTTTGTTCCAGGCCCCGAGGCACCAGAGTGAAGTCGAGCACCTCGAACGAGTCCTGTGGGAAGTTGCTGGCGGCTGGGTCCGCTTCGCGGATGGCTTCCACCAATCGCTCTCGAATATCGGAATCCGCCAGAAGTTCGTGATGGCCCCCGCGGTGGATCTTCCAAGAATGCAAACGTCCTTTGGATGTCGCGGCGACCACCACCCGCTCTCCGACCTTGGACCCGTGGCTGGTCCGCGCGGCAGCGATTTCACCGCGGAAAGCGGCCGAGCTCAGGGCGTGACGGATGGTTCCGAAGAAGCCCAGGGCGTTCCCACCCAGGCCGCTGCGAAGAAATTGGACCGTGATTCCCGGCCGTCCGTGGGCATCCCTCACGCTCATGTACGCCATCCGCCCAGTGCTGAAAACCAAGGCAAACCCTGCCGACCCGGCGTTGACAATCTGCGTGACGTGCTCGCCCGAGTACATTCCAGATATCGAATCCTCGACGCCGGTCCGTTGTTGGCGAATGAAGTCGAGGGTGGCGGCGCTCGAGATGGACTCCCAATACGCCACTTTACCGCTCATGGGCATGACGATGACCAAGCCCGGCTCGTCTGAGGCGGCCGATGCGGTGACCAGGGACGCAAGCGGGAGAGGGTCGGAGGCATGCTTCGAAGGGTACGGGAGGGTGAATGTGAAGGTCTCGGGAGAAGATGTCGTCGAGGTGTAGGGCCAGACGAAGGCGTGGGTATGGGTGAGGCTTAGGGCGTAGCCGCTCGACGAGTAGACGGCGCCGTGCTGTCGGTCTTTGGAAAAGTTCAGCAACGCTTGTCCGCGAAACATTGCGCCCTTGGGCGGCATCGGTGTCTCGGCCTTACTTTGCGCGTCCGCGCGGAGTCTGTCTGGTAGCGCCGGCAACTTGCTCACTGTGAAGGCATTGTTTGTTGTCTGCAAACGGACGGTCAGCTCGAGGCGCACTCCAAGTCCAGGCGGAGAACTGGGGAACGAACCAAAACAATGCTCCCGTCACCCTTGGTAGTCCTCTCGCCCGGCTTGGGCTTTTTGGACCGGACACTAAGTTCCTTGCGCGGAGCGCTAACGTTCTCGATGCCGTCGCGCTTGGTCGCGTGTACGTCGATCTTGTCGGGCTTGACATCGTACATGTCGGGCTGTGGATCGGGATTCACGGAGCTGGTCTCGGCCAGGGGCACCCTTTGGCGCTTCGCCTTGGGCTGCTGGGTCGAGGTTTCGGAGGTGCGCTGTCGGCGGCGGCTGCTTCGCGTGCCCTTGGCGGGCCCGCCCTCGTGATGCGCCGACGAAAACATTTTCGCAGTCGGGCTGATGGATGGGTTTTCGGTGTTGCGGTCGCGCGACCTCGCGAAGTCGTGCAGAGATGGAAGCCAGAAGCCAGTGCTTAGTAAATCATCGCCAGCCAAACAACGCCAGAAATGCCGATGGGGGGAATGGTGGATGAAGCGTCGGTCAGTGCCGCAGGAAGGGTGCGCAGTCGAGGCGACCCAGCGAAAGGTTGAGAGTGTGGAAATGGTGCTTGACAAGGCGGGCAGAAGCAGGAGTGACGAAGCCTTCGTCGATTGGCCTGTGTTGACTTTGGGCAAAAATTCCAAGGCTGCCACTGGCTGGAGCTGGGCCGTCGTGGAGCCCAGCTTTGCCAGCTCTTTCCACGCGCGAGCCTCTGATTGAACAGCCCCACACGATGGTGGCCCACAAAACAGCCTGGCGCGCCATGCAACCTGTTCCTGGACCCTTTTTTCTTTGCCTCCTATCCAATCATCTCGGCCCAGTTTCGAGGTCTGCGTGAACTTGCGCAGCATCTTGCGCAGTTCGCGATCGATACCGATGAAAGAAACCATCTCATTATTTTGAATGATTTTCCGGTCTATAATCTCATTGTGCTCACTCTAGAATACTGACTGAGCTGGAGCCGCCGTTGGAGCCAGTCTCCGTTGGCCGTTTGGTGACATCATCACCGTTTAGGGGCGATTTGGGGTTCTTGGTGGTGTTGCGACCAAACCCTTCACCACACCTGCATCCCCTGTTAATATCGGGAAGACCACAACTCACCTCCGGGCCGTTTGCGCGCATACCGGGCCTTCCATCTCGCCGCTTTACACATACATCATTATCCTCATCACTTGCCATTCCTAGGGATAGTTCCCTCGTTGCGAGGCCATGAACCGGGCCGCGACCTCGGTCACCATCACCGACCCCTTTGTCAAGTACACATCTCTTATCGCGACAGGCGTCTACAGCCCAGATGCAGCCCAGTACCGCCTCGCTCACCACCTGCAACGGGTGTACGTGCGCCTGAAAGACTACACGCCCTCTCACGAGTACCGGAGCAGGCTCCGGCAGATCGCAAAGGCCGTCGATGCGACTCGGGGGCACGCGGAGGAGCAGCTCGCCTCTCCCACCCATCCGATCCGTCGCAACCCGCTCTTCGCGCGCTTCTTTCAGAGGGACCGTGGGAGGGACTGTCTGGCTCTGGCAAGGGTCTTGACGAGCTACCAGGCTGCGCTCCATGTCGACTCTCCCAAAGGCCTGTTTCTTTCCGGGGAGGTCGGCACGGGCAAGTCGATGCTTCTCGACCTCCTCGCCGAAGGCCTGCCCACCCGCCGCAAAAAGAGGTGGCATTTCAATACCTTCATGCTACACACCTTTTCGAGGCTCGAAGAGTTCCGACGGTCTCGCCCCCATGTCTCTGCGGATAGCCCCGAATATTCCTTGCTTTGGATGGCCAAAGAGCTCGTCGAGACCTCCCCCATTTTGTTCCTAGACGAGTTCCAGCTCCCAGACAGAGCCGCGAGCAAGATCATGAGCAACCTCTTTGTTGCCTTCTTCCAACTCGGTGGTGTGCTGGTCGCTTCTTCAAATAGGATGCCCGAAGAGCTCGAGAAAGCGACGGGGGGCTACTACTCGCCGCCGGCCACCGGCGGCTTGGTCGAGAGAGTTCTGGGCCTGAGCAAGAGCCGGTTTGGCGGCGAACTGTTTGGCCAAACCAGCGACTTTGCCGCCTTTCTTGAAGTACTCAAGGCCCGGTGTGATTTTTGGCACATGGAGGGGACGCAGGACTGGCGGAGGAGAGAGCGGGGCGCCGTTCTCTCGTCAGAGTCAGGTTCCTCTATTGACTCGGCCCCGGGAGCCCATTCCCAAGTGGACATGGTGGGCAGTGACATCGAACTGACGCAAGAGAAAACTAAAGACGAGAGTCACTTGCCAGCCATGTATTTCTCGCCATCCGATGTCGAGGAGACTTGGGCGGCTGAGCTACGCCATGCTACGAGGTCCAAGGACAGCAGTTCAGGGGTTCAGCAACCCAGCTGGAAATCGACCACCTTAATAGTATACGGGAGGAGACTGGTCGTCCCCCGGCACCAAGACGGAGTTTCGTATTGGGGCTTTGCTGAGCTTGTCGACTCGCTGGGGCCGGCGGACTACGTCACTCTGGCCTCCAACTACCATACCTTTATCATTGACCACGTCCCTGTCCTGACCATGTCGATGAAGAACGAGGCCCGACGGTTTATCACGCTGCTGGATGCACTCTACGAGTCGCGCTGCAAGTTGGTCATTCGAGCCGAGGCCGGCCCCGATCATCTCTTCTTCCCCGAGACAAGAACACGACCGGCCGGGGTCGACGCGGCCCAAGCCGTAACCGGCCGTGACGAAGGCACCGATGCAACATACTCCGAGACGATTGCCGAAGTCTACCAGGATCAGGTGTCTCCATTCCGCCCAAACATATCGACATACTCCGAGTCCCCCAACGCAAAGTACGACCCGGACCAGGACTCGGACTTTGGCAAGGAGCAGGACAAAAAGGTCGACTTCAGCAAGACGGGCACCTTCACGGGCGAGGACGAGCGGTTCGCCTACAAGCGGGCGACGAGCCGGCTGTGGGAGCTCTGCAGCGCGCAGTGGCACGCACGCGAGGGCGACTGGTGGCAGCCTCTGCCCAGGGAGGCCAGACACTGGGAGGGGTCGGAGCCGTCGAGCCCGCCGCCTTCGCCTCTGTCCAAGGGCGCGCCGAGCGAGATCACGATGGGGGCGTCGGTCGAGCTGGAGGAGTCTGCGGGTCTGGAGCGGTTCCGGGTCGCGAGGTTGAAGGGTAGCGAGCAATAATGGCGAAAGCCAAGATGCTCGTTTGGCTCGTCCCGTCCCGGGAACTGTACCCTCGTCTAGGCGCTATTGTTGGCCCGGGATGGGACTGCCCCCACGTTCGACTCTACGACCTGTCAATGATGGAGGAGATGGCAGGGTCATCTACCATCGCATGTGCTTGCTACACAGCACAGTAAGCATTCTGGCGAGAGGGACGTCCATCACACCCTCGGAGAATCGACTGCCAGGGGAAATCGAAAACTGGGGGGAATCTTGGCGAGACCGTTGAGCCAACTGTGTGTGGGGTAAAGGTTACATCCCCCCATGGCCTGCCGCCCCGACTTCCGCCGCCAAACGCGTCACTGGCCAGGGTTGGTTCGAGACAGGAGGCAGAGAACGGGCACACTGTCAGCTATGCTATACAGATACCACATATGCCATATCGAGCACGTTACGAATACAAGTTTCATCATCATCTCCTCCCTACTATGTAAGAAGCACGTCCAAAAGGAGCGACAACTGCCGGTTATTCCGGCACCCCATATTCATCAACCAACCCCCCGGCCGGCAACCAATGACACCCGGCCCCTCCTTTCGGCCAGCCAAACTCCTGCCCAGAACAGCAAGTCACCACGCTCCGGAGCGAGTCCCGCCGGGAAACCTGGATCGCATCCCCGATCCTGACCCCCTTTTGGGTGTCTACCCCGATCTACGTAACCGAGGGGAGGCACAATAATGAGACCATGTACTGTAGGGGAGGTAGGGTAGCTCACTTTGTACATACTACGTATAGCTCAGCTATTGCACAAATGCCACGGCCATGTAAACCATTCATTCTACTACTGTGGTATTCTCCCTCTTCCACACTCACTCCCACACTCCCCACGTGTGTGTGTGTAATGCGCCCCTCCGCGGGGTGCTCGCCGCAGCCAGCGCCATGGGCGAGAAAGAGAAAACACGACTCCAACATGTGCTGATGCGCCCGCGGCCGCCGCGACAGAACCGCCGCCAGCTGCGCCAGCTCACGCTCATGCTCGGCGTCCTCTTGACATTTTACTGCCTGGTGTTTGTCTGGGGCACGCCGCCCGGGCCGTCGTCGACAAGCGCCTTGTCCAGGGCTGGTCCGGGATCTGGACGGCAACCGCCGCCAGAGATACTCGACAATCTGTCGCTGGACGAGGCGCAGTGCAACGCCTACTTCCCGGGGCTGACCAAGGAGATTGACGACGTCGTGGCCGAGGGGCCGTTCCAGGTGAAGCAGACGGGCGATCTGGGGCCGTTGCAGGGGCGGATCAAGAATGGGCGGGTGCGTTCTTGCTCTACCTACCTACCAGAGCTGCGTCACGGGGTTTGTGAAGATTGCTGACGACGGGTGTGGGATAGATATACATTATCCACGCGCAGCGCAGATCGGATCTCTCGCAAGAGATGTTGAACGTAAGTCTCCCATAACTATGCGGATCAAATCCCCGATGTATCTATATCTCACATTTCCCGACCGCCAGTCACGAACCGCCTCCCTCCACCAGCTCCACCGCGCCCTGCTCACCTCCCCAACGCCCCTCCCGGACACAATCTTCACTCTCAACTTCCAAGACCAGCCGTTCGGCACGGCCTGGGCGTACTCGCGGCACGCGGACCCGCAGTTCCGCTCCAAAAAGGACACCAACGCGCGCGCCTTTCTGATGCCGCACTTCTCCTTCTGGGCGTGGAACCTCCCCTTCATCGGCTCCATGTCGCGCGCGGCGCAGGCCATCGCCGACCTCGAGGCCGAGTACCTCCCCCCGTGGGGAACCAACTGGCATGCCAAGATCCCCAAGGCCGTCTGGCGCGGCACGACGTGGTTCAACAGCGTGCACAGCCCGCGGCTGCGGCAGAACCTCGTCCAGGCGGCGCGGGGCAAGCCGTGGGCGGACGTCGAGCCGCTCGAGTGGAAGAGTGGTAGTAGTGGGGGCGCAGGCGGCGGGTCGGGCAGCAACGCCAGCAACGCGCTGCCGATCGAGGACTTTTGCCGGTACAAGTACGTCGTGCACACCGAGGGCATCGCGTACAGCGGGAGGTTCCAGTTCCTGCAGATGTGCGCGAGCGTGGTGCTCACGCCGCCGATCCAGTGGATGCAGCATGTGACGCACCTGGCGAGGCCGCTGTTTTCGAGTGATCTGGGCCTTGCCAAGAAGGGCGGCAAGGGGTGGACGCCGACAGAGAAGGTCAGGCGGGCGTGGCCGGTGGGGTATAAGCCCGAGGAGGCGAATATCGTGTTTGTGGCGCCGGACTGGTCGGATTTGGGGGAGACGGTGGAGTGGTTGGAGGAGCACCCTGAGATTGCCGAGGGGATCGCGAAGAGGCAGAGGGATCTGTTTGTTGGCGGGGGGTATTTCAGCCCGGCTGCTGAGACGTGCTACTGGCGGGCCATGGTGAGAGGGTGGGCGAGGATGGCGCGGACCGAGGGCCAGGGCTGGGAGGAGACCGAGGGGATCACGTTTGAGGCGTTTAGCCTGACAAACACTGTCTGAAGGCGGTCGATGTCCTGGTGGGCGGCTGGGTTTGGCGTTCGGGTTCTGTATAAGTTGCTGGCTTGTGTCGATAAACCCGTATAAAATAGGCATTCCCTGTGAATAACGCGGTGACCCCTTCTCCCTGTCCCACACCGCGGCGACACCGGACGCTTCATGACCGTCACCTCCCATAACTCGACCCCTCAAAGACTCGTAACGCCCGGCGTCCAAGCCTCCCCAATCCTTCTCATATCCTCGGCAAACTTCCTACTCGTAATCTTCCTGCCCCCTTGGCCAGCAGGCGGCGAGTGATCGTCCGGATCAAAGAAAGGGTTCTGCATCAGCCGGATATACGCCACCTGCATCGCCTTGAAGACAGGCCGCATCTCGCCCTCCCGGAGCCCCGCCGCGGCGCCGGCAATCCGCTTGTCCCTGCCATCGGCCAGCCCGGCAGCGAGTGCGCCGTCGATGCGGCGGCCGCGCATGTCGACGATGACGACGAAGCGGGTGCCCGTGTTGGTCTCGAAGCCGTAGGCGGCGAGGCGGTCGTCGACGGCGTGCAAGAGGCCAAAGTCGCCCGTCAGGCCGACGCCGGCGGCGGCGTTCTGGCGGGAGCGGAGCTCGAAGACGTCGAGGGTGCTGGAGAGAATGAGGGAGAACTGGAGGGGCGTGCGCATGGGGCGGAACGAGTTGGAGGAGGGGTCGTACGAGGGGAAGATGGACGTGTGGAGGGGGTTGTTCTGGGAGAGTGTGTCAGTAGGTAGGTAGTCGAATAAATGTTGCATGGTTTGGATAGACTTGCATTTCGCCCAATCACGCCGAGGCAGGCTATCGAGGGGATTGCGGTCGCCATGGCGGCGACTGGAGCTGTTCGGAACCGAAGGTTGGAGGTGAAGATCGGAGAGCGAGGAGGGAGATGCATGCGACGGCCAGAGCTCCCGCCAGGAACAGCTCAGGCAGTTACAGGGGTTAAAAACTGTGGGTCGTTCCGTCGGGGCCGTTTCGGAACGGAGCACCTGCAAGAACATCAACCTGCTTCGACTTCAATTGAGTACACTAGAAGAGCAGTGGAAGGTAGTAAGGTATCCTAGTATTGTATAATACAGCGCAAGCTATCGCTACCCAACGCCATGCTAATGGCGCATGCTGCCGAGCGCTGGAACGCTCATGCCAACCTTTTGTGAACCGTACAAGCAACCAACAAGCAGGGCCAGATATAACACAACCTTTTGCGTACCAATACTCACTCCTCGTCAACAAAACACTCGGTCTCTTCCAGCCCCCTGAGCACTTCCTCAATCTCACTCGGGTCGGTAATCGCCCAGACGCCGCCCCCCTTGACCGTGTCCTTCCCTCTCATGCCCACCTCCTTGCCGACCAGATTGCGCCCGACTTTGCCAGGGCCGATGCCGACCCACCTCCTGACCTGCTGCTCCTGGTCGAGATACTTGATGCTGTCCCACCACCGCACCGTTTCGAGGCACTGCCTCGCCAGGAGGTCCTTCAGGTCGGCCTTGCTCCCAAACGGCCTCGCCGACACATTGCTCACACAGGGCACCGTGCCGGGCCAGGTGATGATGTCCTCGCCCTCCCTCCCCTTGACCCGGCTGGTCCCCGCCAGCACATTCTTCATGACCGACACGGCGGGCTTCATGATGGGGCTGTGGAACGGACTGTCGCTCTTCAGGCGCACGGCGCGCGGGTCGTGGCCCAGGAACTGCCGGACGTGCGCGACCAGGGTCCTTATGCGCTCGATGTTGCCGCTCAGCACAATCTGGTTCTTGCTGTTGATGTTGGCAATGAGCACCTGGTCGATGGGCGACCGGTCCTCGGCGCTCTCCGACTTGCTCCCGGGGCTGCTGTAGCCGACAAACTCGTGGATGGCGCTGATCAGCGGCTGCAGGTACTCGGCCTCGCTCACGATGGCCACCATGCCGTACTCGCCGCCGTACTCGTCCTCGGCGCATTTAGTCGCGGCCGCCATGGCCTCGGCTCGTTTCTGCACCATGAACAGGCTGTCCTCGAACTCGATGAAGCCGCTCGACACGAGGGCCGCGAACTCCCCGAGGGAGTGGCCCAGCGTGAAATCGGCGCGCTCTGCCGTCTTGAAGCCAAACTCCTTCTCGAGGATGCGCAGGATCAGGATCGAGGTCGCCATGATGGCCGGCTGCGCGTTCGGGGTCAGGTTGAGCACCCTTCCGGGCCCGTTTTGTATCACATCGGACAGCTTGTACCCCACAATGTGGTCGATTTCCTGGATGATTGGCGTGGCCGTGGCCGGGAATGCGTCGATCCAGGGCGTGAGCATGCCCACCTTCTGGACCCCTTGCCCTGTTGCGACGGCGCTGTGTTAGTGGATGCGGGTAGAGTTCAGCAAGCAAGACAGGCAGGGGCAGCGCACCCGGGAAGAAGATGGCCGTCTTGGGCCGCGCACTCCCTGCCGACGCATGGCGAAGTTGCACCTGCAACACCGGAGGCTGTCTCGGGGCTGTGGACGCCAAGCCTGCGCTGGCACGACGGCGCGCATGGAGGGCGAGCGCGCGACAGGGACCGCGCAGCGGAGTCATTCTCGCCGTCGATGGAGCAAGAGGTGGTCGATGTCACCAGCGGCCAGCCAGTGCGGAGCTGGGGCGTTCAGGGCGGCCGCCTCATCAGTTGCGCGAGCGTGGTGGCAGTTGCGGGAGCGCTGTGGGAGAAGGCGCGGGGAGTACCGGACACTCGGGACGACAAAAGAGAGCTCGCGGCCGGGAGACGCTGGAAACGGAGAACGGATCCCGGCAGGTGGGGAGAGGCCGTCCAACGTCCAACGGAAGCAACGGTGGATTAAAGGACCCATGTATTGTGATACGCAGTACTTACTCGTAATTTTCAACCTGCAAACAGGAATCGACCTCACATGAAAGAATTCACAGCACTCAACCGTGTACCTCACAACTCGACCCAACAACCTTGAGCAGCCCTCGCGTTGTGAAGCTAGAGCTGGGATAATTATTCCGGCATCTCAACCGATCACATCTCTTCAACTGAAAGAGGAATAAAAACAAGGACCGAATTTTCTGCTCCCTCTTCCCTTTCTCATCTGTCTCTCTCGAGTCGAGACCAACCGCAACCATGCCCATCACAATCCTCCCCCCCAAACCCTCCCGCCCGATCAACAACAACAACAACAACCCCTCAGAAGATGACGCCCTCTCCGACTCCGACTCTGGCGTCGACGGAGGCGACGCAGACGGCGACATCCCCATGCACCACCCCCCCTCCAAACGCACCCGCCTCACCACCACCACCACCACAGACGCAACAACCTCCATCGTCACCCCCGGCGAACAAATAACCTCAGACCCGCAATGGATGCGCGGCCACGGCACCTACATCACCCCCTCCACAACCGCCATCACCTCCTCCGTGGCGGGCACCATAACCCGCACCAACAAACTCCTCTCGGTCCGGCCCCTCCGCGCGCGCTACACGCCCGAGGTAGGCGACCTCGTGGTGGGCCGCATCGTCGAGGTCCAGGCCAAGCGCTGGCGCGTCGACGTCGGCTCGACGCAGCTCGCCGCGCTCCCGCTCAGCGCCATCAACCTGCCCGGCGGCATCCTGCGCAAGCGCACCGAGACGGACGAGCTGCAGATCCGGACTTTTTTCGCCGAGGGGGATTTGCTCGTCGCCGAGGTGCAGCAGCTGTTTGGCGACGGCGGGGCCGTGCTGCATACGCGCTCGCTCAAGTACGGCAAGCTGAGGAACGGGGTGTTTGTCGCGGTCAGTGGTGTGGGTGGCGGCGGCGGGGTGGTGAGGAGTCGGCGCCAGGTGTGGACGATGGATGCGGCGAATGGGGCTGGGCAGATTGATGTGGTGCTCGGGGTGAACGGGTACGTGTGGATTAGCAGGCATGTTGAGACGCCCGACGCGGAGGAGGGCAAGGCCGGGATTACGAATATGGAGGAGAGCGTGAGCACGACCATGTATTCGAGTCAGAATGACCGGATCGAGGTCGAGACCATGAGGGAGATTGCGAGGCTACGCGGCGTGGTGACGGCCTTGGTTGAGAACGGGCTCCGCGTGGATGAGGATATGGTTGTCAGGGGGTATCACGAGGCCGTCGAGATGGCCATGGTGTCGGCTGAGGGGTCGGACGACATCTACCTCGGTGGTGAGAAGGGCCAGCAGCTGGCTGCGGCCCTGACGGGAGCTTGATCCTCCGCCGCTCACAACAAGAGAATGAAAATGATATCGCGCCAGTCGACCAAGTACGGAAAAAAAAGGCTCCTGTTGAGCTTCGTATTACTATTTGTTTGACACTTGACACAACGAACTTGACCTAGTAGTGGCCTGGTATCTAGGAGAAACTAATTACAAAGGAGAATAATACGACCGAGTTGCGAAAAGCATTGCGTAGCGAAAAGGATCAACTTTGGGTATGAACTGCACCAGGCCCGCGCGGGATTGGGCCGGCCATCGTCCGAAATCAAGGCGGCAGCATATCGCACAGCTCTGATTCATCGTCTCCTAGATAACACAGATCCGGTATTAGATCGCTGAACATCAAACCCAAAAAAAGGAAATCCAATCAGATCCTAGTTCCAACACGACTTGTATAGAGATAATGGGCCGCAATCACAACCATCCACCGCAGGAACGCACCTTTGGCGCTCTTGCCGCCCAGCCCGCACAGCATGGTGGCCCAGTACCCAAAGCCCTTGACGACCTTGCCGTTGCGGTCAAAGTTGGGCTTCTTGCTCGTGAGGCGGTCCAGGATCTTGTACTTGGACATGTCGAACGGTATGTAGCGCACGGCGATGAGCTTCTCGGCCCACGCTGGCGTCTCCGAGACAGTGCGGAAGTGCGTGAAGGCGTCGAAGCTCGCCTTGCCGCGGTACGCGCCCCAGCCGCTGTCGCCGACGCCGCCGAACGGGACCGTGTTGACCGACGCGTGGAAGTAGGCGTCGTTGATCGTGGCGCCGCCCGACGTCATCTCGTTGAGGACTGCAGAAGTGTTAGTCGGGACAAAAAACTGCAACGTGTTTAGATGGCTCCAACTTACTTCTCTGGTTCTCGACCTTGGAACCAAACGCAAAGAGAGACAGCGGCGTGCGGTGGACCAGGGGCGCAGTGTTGAGCGCCTCGTCGAGCGAGTTGACCGGGTAGATGGAGAAGATGGGCCCAAACGACTCCTCCTGCATCATCGAGTCGTCGACCGAGTCCACCAGCACCGCCGTGGGCTCGATAAAGTTCTCCGACTCGTCCATGCCGCCGCCCATGACGATCTTGCCCTTGGTGTCGTCCAGCATCTTCTTGAGGCGCTGAAAGTGCCTCTGGTTGACGATGCGCCCCAGGTCCGGGCTCGCCTTGGCGCCGTTGGGGAACATGTCCTTGTAGGCCTGGTTGAGGAAAGTGATAAAGGTGGGGACGAGGTCCTTCTCGATGAGGACGTAGTTTTGCGACAGGCAGATCTGGCCCGCGTTCGTCGTCTTGCCCCAGAGCAGCCGCTTCGCCGCCAGGGCCAGGTTGGCGTTCTTGGTGACGAAGGCGGGGTTCTTGCCGCCGAGCTCGAGCACCACGGGGGTGAGGGTCTCGGCGGCCTTCTTGGCGATGATGGTGCCGACGGCCGCGCTGCCCGTGAAGAAGACCTTATCCCACTTCTCGTTCATGAGCGCGTTCGTCTCGGGGATGGCGCCGTTGACCACGTGGATGGCGCTCGTGTCGAGCCTCGTCTCGACCAGGTCCTTGATCACCATGGCACACACAGGGGTCAGCTCCGAGGGCTTCATAACAACAGTGCAGCCAGCACCGATGGCGCCGATCAGGGGAGCCAGGAGGAGCTGGAACGGGAAGTTGTAGGGGCCGATGATGAGCACGGCGCCCAGGGGGTCTTTCTTGACACGGAACTTCATGAACGAGTAGGTGGTCGGCACATCGGGCGAGCCCAGCTTCTCGTCCTTGGCGTACTTCTCGAGGTTGTCGAGCATGAACATGCAGTCCTTCTTGAGCCAATCGATCTCGGTGAGCAGGGCCTCGAAGTCGGACTTGCGCAGGTCCTGCTGCAGGGCGACCATGATCTGCGGCTGGTAGTCGTGGAGGGCCCAGTACAGCTTGCGCAGCTGTGTCTGGCGCCACTCCAGCGTCTTGGTCTTGTGGGTGCGAAAGGTGTCGCGCGCGGTGCTGGCGATGCCGGGGATGGCGTCCAGGGCCGTAGCCTCGAACTCAGGAATCGACACCTTGGTGGCCATGGTGGACGTAGGTACGGAAAGGGTTTGAAAGAATGTCGCGAAGTTAAGGGTACCGAGGAATTACGGTTGGATGCGGCCGTCGGGCAAATAAAGCAAAAAGAGTCGGAACGAGAGAACGAGAGACTGAGAAACCTGGAAATGCCACTATGTGCGTAAACTGCGTATTTGCCGGAGGTGCTCCGTATCGGGACAACCACCCCGCCGTGACACACAAAGATCGGGATTGTCCCGACGCGCCAATGTCGCAGACCTTTTTCAGGACTCGGACGTTGTTGGGTGGATGGCGGCAGGGGTCGCTATCGAAACCAGGGATGGGCCGAGGCACAGCACTACCGGGACGCTAGAATATCCACATGCAGCAGGACGCGGGGTGCGTTTCGGCATCGGGCAGGTTCCGTCTGGGTACCAGGTAACCTGGAACCTGGGAGTTGTATTGAATATCACCTTAATTCCGTCCCGTCAGAGACAGGAATTCAAATTCCGATAAAGAATGTCCAATCAAGCACAGCACACATATATATCAGACATGCAGGAGACGCCGACCTCAGAAAGGTGGTTGGGGGTCGACGGTTGGCCGAGGTTGTGTTTGAATAGGTAGGTACCTGGTAATTGTTAAATTCAGTCTGCCCCGATGTTGCATCATGGAAGTTGCAAGGATCGGGTGACTTGCATCTGCTTCCCCGCACAAGTCCAAGTTTAAGGTAGCTCGGGTAGACACGGCAGGGGGCCGAGGCCGCCGCTCTTCAGATAGCAGTCTGTCATCTGAAAACGCGAACTGCATGGATGCGAAACGCAAGCTGCGAAACGCAAGCTGCGAGGAATAACACCACCACCGAAAGCCGCTGCGAGATGAATACTGCGCGATGTCCAATTCCAATGTCTCCCAGCGGAGTCCAATTGGAAAAGACCCCGCTAACCAATCTTAAATGGTGGGCCGCTTGCTTTTGGCGAGTCGGCGACGAACGACATGTGAGCTCGAGGCGAGGTTCGTCCAAGCTCTCGCCAGTTGAATCAACCATTGCCGGCCCGCTTGATGTGGACGGCACCCTGTGGCTTGTTTTCTGTAACCACAAAACGTACTGCTCCGGGCGTCAGCGTTGCTCAGTCAAAGAGGTAGGCTTTGGTTTGAGCAAAAACGTAGCCATCGACAAAGCACCCGAGACACGGCGGCATAGTCGCGTGTCAACGGCGAGAGATAGATCGATTCAGGACTGAGCATGGAACAACCCGAAGAGCAAACCAAACACAAAACTCTCGCAATTCTCTATGCAGATTGATGTACACTGGAGTTCATAATACAGCAGCCACCAGGTCGCCTTTGCGGGACAATGGCCGCGCTGGGCGCCATGACGAAACCACCCCCGGAATTATGGCGGCGTCAATGGTATCCGGCGGGGGTCGAATGGCGAGCATCTCCCGCCGGTTCGCGGGTGCAAGGGCTGACGCCACCGCACTACCGACGGCCACGCGTCGATCGTACCCTTGTCAACACGACAGGTTCCTCTACCTTGGCGGTAAGCAGAGCCTTCTGGATGGTCTGCACACCGTCAATCATCAACCCCTCGGTCCTCTTCCCCTCGTCCAGCAGCAGCGCCTGCTTCCGCTGGGCCTCGAGCTCCTTCTTCCGCTCCTCGGTCAGGTACCACTCCTTGGGGAACTTGATCTTGGGCTTGAACGTGTGATGGCGGGTGTCGAGGGGAACATCCTCGAACATGTCGGTGGGGTCCTAGTCCGGTGTTAGCATCTGGATATGAGACGAGGGTGGCGCGTCGCTCCCTACCTTTGCCGTAGCAATCATCTTGTCCACGAGGTCTCCCAGGTACCGCTTGTTCTGGGCCTGGTGCTCAAACCTCTCGCTGCTCATCTTGACGATGTCCTTCTCCGGGTTGTAGCGGGCACCAGCGAGCTTCTTGAGCTTCAGCTGCTGGGCCTCGGTGAGGCCGGGAATGTCCCTGGGGCAAAACTCAACCACGACCTTCCTGTCGGCGGGGTGGAACTCGCCCATGTAGGTTGTGTATCGGAACCGCAGGACCTCTTGTTCGGTGGGCGGCTGGAACGGCTTGGCAAGTTCTGGTTCGCGCGTTAGCCCGCTGGGTCAGCGCGAGAAACACGGCAGCTCCGTCAAAGCTTACTCGAGAGGAGCGGCATCTCCCACACGGCAAGGCGCGCGTATTCTCTGAACTCGCGGTGCTCCTCGAGCTTGGCGTGGCCCATGGCCATGATGTCGTCCTCCTCGAAATCGTCCTCGCCAACCTCGTCCGTAATCAGATCCGGATCGGACTCTTCTGTGTTCCAGAAGCTGTCTCTCTTGGCCAACATCGGCCTCCGCAGATATGCACTCTCCTCCGTGATCTCGTCGTTGAGCTTGTCGAACTCTTTCTTCATGTGTGGAGGTACGTTGTGCCAGTCGGCAAGCATGCGCTTGGCTAATTGCCGCTCCTCGTCGGTGATCTTCTCGTCGCGGAGGAAGTTGGTCAAGAATTGGCCGGGATTGCTAAACGCCTGGTCCGCCTCGTCCTCGGCCTCCTTGGATTTGGCGCCGTCCTCTGCTGCGGCGGCGCGCCATTGCGTCGTCGACAGTGGCCGACGGAGGGCAGACTGCTGGAGGGCGGCGGCGCGGAGGCTCGGTAGCCTCCTGCTGGGCCGGAGACACAGCCGGAGGATGTTTGCGGGGGAGGCCATGCCGGATGTCGAGTCGGGTCGTGGCTGGACGCGGCTGCCGATGCGCGGTGGGAACTCGGATCGCCAAAAATTTGGAGTTGCTGGGCGCTCACAGCCGACACCAGCCACACCTGCACCGCCACACAGCTTGAGAGCGTAAGACTTGTAAGTGCCACATCTCTATTTCCGTTGTGTCCTCTCTATGACTAGCCAACTATCTGTAATGAAAACATGATCTGAAGTCCTTCCACATTGACCTCAGTGACATGGCTATCGCACATCATGCAGAAGAGAGAATAGCAGAGCCGTGGCGTGAGAAGGCGTCTGATGCGCCAGAGAAGCGTGACTGGCGCTATGAAACAACAGTGAGTGAACCCTGACTGAAAATCAGTTTATTGTTGTTTGATCTCGGCTTCAATTAAGTCCAGTTTGGATTTGTTCAGGCGAACGTGGGCTTGCATTCATCTTTCCTCGTTGCGTCGACCGTTGTGCACAGGCACAATGGTCAATGAGAGCAGAACAGAAGGCCCCACTTTAAACCGGCCCCATACTGCGCACAGGCACAATGGCCAACCAGAGCAGGATGGGAGGCCCCACTTTGAAGTCGCCCCAACACCACGCACACCGCGCACGAGCCCACAATTCCTGTGCACGGGCCCACAGATTTCCGAAGTATTTCCGACTTTTAGCCGAGCACCATTGCACTTTCCCTCAACCACCACCAGCCACCGCAAACTTCCGAGATACAGCCGATCTTTTACCGGCACACCGCCTCACTTATCGACACCCAAGCCAATTCTGCCATCGCGATAAGCGATGGACCCCTGGAACCAGCAGTTCCTCCTTGGCGGCGGCCCCGGCCCCGCCCAGTTTCCCCAAGACACCGAGCCCGTCGCGACCATGGTCAACGGCGTCAACGGGGTCGGTGCGGGCGGCGACGGCGGTTCGAGCTCCGGCTCGGACACCGTCACCGCCGCCCAAGTGCGTGAGCTCAAACGCCAACGTCTTGATTTTTTTAATCATGGTTTTGAAGCTCACCAGCCCGCAGCGCAACCAGATCTCTCCGGCCGCCACTGCTTCGTCACGGTGGGGGCGACGGCCGGCTTCCGCTCCCTCCTCGACGAGGTGAGCACCGCGGGGTTCCTCGAGAGCCTCGCGGGGCACGGATTCGCCTCGCTCGAGGTCCAGTGCGGCCCCGACCACTCGGCCATCTGGGAGCGCCTCGCCCGCCTGGACGAGGAGGAGAGGCGCGGCGTCGCAGTGAGCTGCTTCGCCTACACGGGCGACATGCACGCCCACATCATCAACTGCCGCGGCCTGGCAGGCGTGCGCCCGGCCGGGTGCGTCATCGCCCACGGCGGTAAGTTTTGCTCCCATCTCGGGTCGCGTCCCGTCTCGGCTTCGTCGCAACTCACGCTTCGTCTCAGGCACAGGAACCGTGGGGGAGGTACTGGGCGTCGGCGCCCCACTGATTGTCGTCGCGAACCCGACGTTGATGGACAATCACCAACTTGAGCTGGCCGAGGACCTCGAGGCGCAGAACCTGGTCGTCCACGGGCAGATCGGGTAAGCAGCACCTCTCTTCCAGCTCATCGCGCCGTCGCACTCTTGTCGCAAAGCTAACCCCGCCACCAAACAGATCCCTCACCGACGCCCTCGGTCGCATCGCCGAACGAATCACCCAAGGCACGCTGGACAACCTTCCGCCGTACAGCCCGCCGTCGTTTCCCGTTTCCGCCGCCGACCGCGTTACGTTCTTCGATTGGATGGTACTGACCTGCTACCCAGACGAGCTGGCTGTCCAGATGCTGCAGCAGCCAGTGGTCAATGGCGACGTACCTGCCGTGGCGGTCGACGACCAGGAGGACAACGGCATGCTTGTGTTCGACTAGGAATCGGACGCTGGCGATCATGTTGCGCCTGGCGCTGGTGGCGGTCTGGTGAACGGCAATGGGCAGCAGCACCAGCCGATGGTCAACGACAACGGACCTGCCATGGCGACCGACGACGAGGACCGCAACGGCATGCTCGTGTTCGATTGGCAATCCGAGGCTGGCGACCCTGTCGCACCTGGCGCTGAAGATAGTCTGGTGAATGGCGACGTTCCTGCCGACAACCAGGAGGACCACGGCGCGCCCCTGTTCGACTATGAGAATCCTGTTGCGCCTGACGCTGGTGGTGGCTTGGTCAACGGCAACGTTCCTGCGGACAACCAGGAGGACAACGGCGCGCCCCTGTTCGACTATGAGAATCCCGTTGCGCCTGATGCTGCTGGTGGTCTGGTCAACGGCAACGTTCCTGCGGTGGCGGTCAATGGCGTGTTCCAGCCCAATCCGGGATTCGGCGCTGGCAATCCCGCTGCGCCCGGCGCCGCTGGCGGACTGGTGAACGGCAACATTCCGACGATCAACGGCGTGTTCCAGCCCAACGAGGAATTTGAAGCTGGAAATCCCGCTGAGCCTGGCGCTGTTGGTGGACTGGTGAACGGCAATGGTCCAGCGGTCAATGGCGTGCCCCAGCCCAACTAGGCATTTGAAGCTGGCAATCCCACTGCGCCCGGCCCTGTTGGTGGAGGAGGTGGCGGAAACCAGAATGAGGAGGAGGACAGACTCATCAACCTAGACCTGGCCCTTGTGCCTCTGCCGACCATCAACGGAACCGGCGCCCGTAACAATCGCACGATCGGCGGCAACTTCCCGACTATCGGCGGCACCAACCAGGTGGACGACTGGGATGGAATCTGGGCTCGCGAGGATGAGCAGGAGGGTTAGTCGGAGATCTCTGGCTACTGATGGGGCCTCGGAATGGGTTTTTGCCCGGGCCTTTATCGTCTCGCTGGGGTTACTTTCGCGTTGGATTTTACCATGGACTATTCCTGGTTTATTAGGGAACGGGAACTGGGCGATTTCCGAGTTCGCGGTGGATTTCTTATATTCGGTTGGAGGGGATTTATGGTCTTCTTTCTCTTCAGAACAGGCTGGGCGGTTTCAAAAGGAAACTGGGCGACTTTCGAGTCCGCGATGGACTTCTTACTGGGTTGGAGGGTATTTGCGTTTCTTTTTCCAAGTTTTCCTTTACGGAACGGGCTGGGTGGTCACAATCAATCATTTTGCTTGAAGGAGATACCCCTTTGCTATCATGGTCGGGGTCATACTTGAGGTTTATCACGGGGTTCAAACGGTCTGGAAGGCGGTCGTCGGTACCTGCATCATTGCACAGGACCGCAATGCCATCCCATTGCGAGATCAAATCAAATCCGCTGATTTCCATTTCATCTCATTCATGATAATCGTGATTCTCTTAACTCCCTCCCACCTCTACCCGCTTGCTTGCTTACATACAACCAACCCCCCCAAACCAACACATGACACACCTCCCATATTGCATCCCACCGCTCATTGCAACCCCTTAACCGCCCAAACCTTGACCGCCGCGTCCCCGCCCGTACTCGCCACCTGCTGCTCCCCCACCCACGCGACGCCGTAGACCCCGTCCTTGTGCGCGTTGGCCGCCTTCACCCTGCTCCCGGGCTTCGCCAGGCTCCAGATATGCACGTTGGTGTCCAGCCCGCCGCTGGCGGCGTGCGTGCCGGCGCCGTTCCACGCGATGCTCAGCACGCGCGCCGTGTGCGCCGACCACCGGTCTGTCGCGACGGGCCATTGGTTTGTGGCGGGTGATGTCTTGTAGACGACAATCTTGCCCGAGGCGTTGCCCGCTGCGAGGTGGGCGCCGTCCGGGGAGAAGGAGAGGGTTGAGATGGTCGCGGTGGAGTTGGTCAGCGTGTGGGAGGGGGTTAGGGTGCCCGAGGAGGGGTCGAGGGTGTAGATCTGGATGGTGTTGTTGGCTGCGCCGACGGCGACGGATGAGCCGAAAGCGGCGATGGCGCCGGGGGTGTAGTCGGTTGGTAGCTGGGTGAGGAGTTTGTTGGCAGCGTAGACGGCGATGCTGTCGTTGAGGGCGACGATGGTGCGGTCGGCTGAGGTGGCGATGCCCTTGGGTTGGGAGGGGAGCTTGATGGGGGTGCCGAGGAAGTTGTTGGTTGATTCTTGGACGGTGCGCAGTGTGTCGTCCCAGCCGACACTGTATGTTTGGCCTGCGGCGGAGGCGAATTGTGTGACCTGGTTGGAGTGGGCCTGGCCCTCTACCACGATGCCGACGCCTGTCGAGACGTCCCAGCTGCAGACCTTGCCGTCGAAGCTACCTGTTGTGATGGCCTTGCCCTTCCCCTCGGGCGCCACGCCCAGCGCGGTGACGCTCTTGTTGTGCCCCTGAACGACCTTGACGGGCTTCTCGCTCCCCTCCTTGAGATAGTTGAGGTCCCCGCTCAAACTCAAGCTGATGATGAGCCCGTCGCTCCTCCCATGCGGCCACACCACGCCGACCTGCTGGTTCTCGACGCTCACACTCCCTTCCTCCCCGACCCGCCACGTCTGCACACACTCGCCCGACCCAGCATCCCACATCCGCACCGTCTGGTCAGCGCTCGCCGTTACAAACCGTGCCGAGTCCTTCGCCCAGCTCACGGCAAAGATGCTGCCCGTGTGCACGCCCTCACCCACCTGCTTCGTCGGCTCGCCCGTCTTGCCGTCGTACAGCTGGATCCTCCGATCGGCGCCCACCGTCACCAAGGTATTCCCGTCCGGGCTGAACGCGGCGCCCATGACGAACCCCTTGTGCAAGCCCGCGGCCTTGCTGGCGAACTTGAAGGGGGCGCCGTGCAGGAAGCACATGGTGCTGTCGTCGGACACGGTGGCGGCGCGCAGGGGGCGCTGCTGGCGGATGGCGACAGCGTTGACGACCTTGCTGTGGCCGCTGACCTCGCCGACGCTGTTGCCGCTGTCGGCGGTGAAGCAGTGGCCGAAGCGCTCGCGGCCGTCGCCGACGGCGATGACGCGCTGGCTGTCGCCGTCCCAGGCGAGGTCGGCTATGCGGCCCGAGATGATGGCGTACTCGCCCTTGGTGTTGACGGCCTCGACGGCGTCCCACACGCGCACCCTGCCCGAGGCGTCGCCCGACGCGACCCAGAAGCCCGAGGGCGAGAACTTGGCGACGGTGGTCGTGGTCGTGTGGCCCGTGTACTGCTTGCAGAGGGAGGGGTCGTCGATGCTGCGGAGGAAGACGGACTTGCCGGACTGCGGTGGGAGGTTAGACGGGGGTCGCATGTATCTATAGGTAACGAGTGATGCTCACCGCGTAAGCTATGCGCTCTCCTTTCGGGTCGCATGAGAGCTGCGTCGGCTGGCCCCGCGTTGTGGCAGGGGCCGCAGCCAGGATCTTTTCGATTTCGACTGACATGGCTTTATAAAGGTCGGTTCCGCGGAATGCAGTGCAATGGCTTGAAATCAAAGAGTGGGAAAACAGAAAACGAAAGTTGGGTTGTTTGGGCTGGGAGCTGGACGGTCAAGGAGTGGGATGGAGCCTGGCTGATGGAGGGGCATCAAGTCAGGGGCCGCGTGGTTGCGGGGCAGCAACAAGCTGACGCCTAAACATGGCTGAAACCGCTGATTGGAGCATTCTGTGGCGATGCGCTGCCCGCTTCAGTTATGCCGATCAGGGGCTCGTTCAGGGTTGGGGTTGACAGTAGGTCTGAGCTACACCCATTCAGGAAGCACATGGCCATGATAAAGGGCGACGATATCTACTAGGTAGGCATTCTTACCGATTCTTGTGCTTACTCGGTAAGGCGTTTACCTTGCTGAGGAGGGAACAAGCCGGACCTGGACAAACGCAGCATTTCTGTAGGCAATGGTGTCAATGGCTTAGATGACCAAGGGGCAAAGAGGTTCTTCAGACTGCCAGTGTATTCCCACAACGCCGATATGCTATCCTACATGAGAATCAATGCTGAGCCTCGCTGCCCAGCGGCAGCACATTACAGCCGCCGCTCCTCCCACTGCCGCCGCATCGAAAACGCGCTGACCTCGCTCCGCGTCTCTTGCCCACTCACACGATACCCATTGAACTCGAGCATGGAGTTGTAGAAGACAATCTTCCCCTGCACCACGCCATCTCCCATGAACTTGAGATAGCTCCCGTCGTGGATCTCGGAGTGCTCCCCACCCTGGCCATCCTCCCCACGCCACTCAAAGTACAGGCACTGGTACGAAGACGACCAGGGCCGCTCGTCCAGGCGAAGGATGCCCGACAGGGGCCCGATCTCGAATGAACCCCACAGGGCGTCGCCGTCGAGGGTGAAGATTATGCCCGAGTCTTCTCCGGCGTCGGCATATTCGCGCGGGGCGGTGCAGCGCAACCGGTACCGGCCGTTCAGCAGGCCCAGGGGAGGCAGGCTGTAGGGACCGTCATCGTAGCCATCGTCCATATGCGCCGGGGATCCGGGATAGGGCGGCGGCGGGTCGTCGGGTGAGTCCCACTGGGAGGGCGTGGCGTCAGACCGAGACGGTTGCGGGGTGGTCGCTGCGGGACGGCCCTGGCCAGCTCTGTTGAAGGGGCGAGAACGCCGCGCTGTTTGGACCTGGCGGGCGGCTGGCTTGTCGTGGGGCGCAGCAGATGCAGGGCGGGATGAAGCTGGCTTCTTGGAAACCCCGGCCCCAGAACCGCCGCGCCGAGCTGTCTGTTTCGCGCGCGGGGCCGTCTGCGTAGACGGAGCCGGGGTTGATGTGGCAGAGGCTGGCTTTTTGGCAGTGGGAGTGGTCTTGGCCTTCTTTGCCGTGGACCCCGTGGGCGCGACTTGGACGTGGCCCTGGGACCCAATAGATACGCTGAGGTTGATGTTGACATTGGTTGCCGAGGAGACTCCGACCTGGCCATCGTCGGCTTTGCGCTTGTTGGATCCCCTAGCAGATGTCGTTGCGGTTGGCTTGGACAGCAGCTTCAGGGCCTGCTTAGCTTCGCGCTCTCGCTTGGTCCAGTCCTTCTTCAGCTCAGTTTCTACCTTGAGGATATGAGCAGGCACGGCCAGATTTCCCCTGTTGACGGCGTCGAAGAGCCTCATCTTGGCGGTCCCTTTGGTCTTGGACGGCGGAAGGCCGTAGTGAATGAGCTGCGCCTCATACCAATGCGCCGGGCGGTCTTTGGGTCCATCGGTCCCATCAAACACGGCCTTGAGCTCGGGGACGGTCGCGCGGCGGTGACGATTGTTGCCGCTGGCCGCGACATGGAAGTCGCCCGAGTAGGACCAGCCATCGCGCGTGCTCGGGGGAACAAGCGACATGTTTGCTGCTCCGACGACCAAGTCGCCAAAATCAGGCAGTTGATGGGGGAAGCGAGAAGCGACTAGTCGAGCTCAGAGTGACGATGTGGGAGGCGGGGTAGTTTGCAGCGTTCTGAGCCCTGATTTCGTCCGATTGGTGTTCGTCCTGGAGATGTACTTTGCTTTTGCAGAGCGCATCATGATGGGGATTTGCTGTACACCGAAGCCAGCAATCAGTACGAAAATCGCGAGGCACTCGTCGACACATTACAATGAAGCCTCGGGCCTATAATCCACGTGGCAGACCAACACTCTGGTCAACTTGAACGTTCTAGCTCACTTGAGCGGTTCGAGGGATGGTGGTAGTGGTGGAGTTCTTGTGGGAACTTGAGAACGCAACACCTGTCAAGGGTAAGAGGAGATGGCTTCATGGTCCTTGTATTGTACTTGTAGATTTGAGCGTGCTCAAAAGGTGGCGTTAGCAAGTCCTGCTTGGGTATTGGGACCAGGAATCAAACCCCTTTCAAAACCAAGGGCAAGAAGACTCTAGAAACCTCCAAGATCCATAGGAGAAAATGTTATTGTCAGCTGCTCAACTGACACCCCATCAGTTGTCCAGCTGTCTTGCGGGCGGATAGGCGTGGGGAGAGCTAGAGAAGGTCAAAGTTGTAAACAAAATGTTGGATGTTGCTGCCAGTGCTGGAGACTTCAAATTCCTGTGCAGGATGTGTAAGGTAAGGTAATTAACGTTACACATATTTCAAAGAAAGCAAGCTGGGAGCGATGCACTACCGACCTTTAGCCGAAACGCGATGTGAAGCCAAGACCTGGGGATGCGGTTGTGGCGTCAAAGCTCGGCTGTCAACAGAGATTCGCCAACTTTGTCGCAGGTCGAAAGCAGAAAAGCATAACCTACTCCGTGGCGTATATATACTGCGAGCTGCAGCAGCACATCGTAAGAGTCGAGCTTCCAAATCCCCGTCGACTTTCTTGGTAGGTCGTCGCTCTTATCTGCTTCCATCCGTCTGAACACTCGCGCCCGACTCGCGTTCCACCACTGCCGCGCGCAAACCCCACCGCTGCCTTTACTGACATCAACCAGAAACACGCAGCTCCCGAGCTCATTCCGCCCACCCCGACACGACAACGACCCGACAAGATGAGCTCACCCAAGGACGAGGAGAAGCCGCACGATGAGACGCACGATGAGACGCGCGATCACGCCGATGGCGACAACGATGAGGTGCGACGCTCCCGGGCCGACGGTCGCGCTGCCGCTCCGCCGCCGCCGCCGCCGCCGTCGCAAAAAACAGAGCAAAACAGCAAAAGAGGAGGCTAACTGGTCGATCAGGAAGAGATTTCGGCCATGAAGCGGCGCGTCGCCGAGATGGAGGCCGAGGCGGCCAAGCTGCGGGAGATGCAGGCGTCGCTCGACCAGGCCCGCCAGGACCTGAGCGAGGACAAGGAGGACATCGACAACCGGAGCATATTCGTCGGCAACGTCGACTACTCGACGTCGCCCGAGGAGCTCCAGGCCCACTTCCAGAGCTGCGGGTCCATCAACCGCGTCACCATCCTGCTGGACAAGTTCACCGGCCAGCCAAAGGGGTGCGTCGCCTCCACATCCCCGCCCGTGCCCGTGAGAGAGTGCTAACACAGGGCTGAACACAGGTACGCATACGTAGAGTTCAGCGAGCCCAATCTTGTCGCGCAGGCGCTCGTCCTCAACGACAGCGTCTTCAAGGGGCGGAACATCAAGGTGGAGCCGAAGCGGACGAATATCCCAGGCATGACGCGGGGCCGCGGTAGGGGCGGTTTCCGTGGCGGCGGCCGTGGTGGTTTCATGGGCGGAAGGGGCGGCGGATTCGGGAGAGGAGGCGGATACCGTGGGGGCTACCGGGGCCGGGGCCGTGGGTTTGCCCCGTACTAGCCCCGCGGCGTATCCGGGGCCGGCCGTGGTGCGGTTTTTTACATTTTATTGTCCGACGAGGACAGCAGCCTTGCCGGGTTGTATGATAAGAGCCGGGAAGAGCTGGTTCTTTTTTTATTATGGGTATAATCTGCTTTGGTTGCTTCGGCAAGGCGTCATGGAATTGGGCAAAAGAACGGAAGGCAACGCTCAGCGCATTTTCGAGTCATCATCGGCATTCGGCCGTTGTTCTCATAACTCGGGCAAGGTATGGATGGGCGCATGGTACATGGGACTTCGTCTTCTGCCAGCCCCAGAGAAACGGCCGGCTTGGCTGAGGCTTGGGATCGTCATGCCTCGGGGTTGAATACAGGAGGACATGCCATTGCCGTCATTCCAGCGCTCACTAATTGTGTGTAATCGTTCCGACTGCCCGGGAGGCAACCTGATTTTAGCTCGACGGTCTAGACTCCAAGCAACCGGCAGCCAAAGGCACGCACTGTACAACTCGATGTTGAGAAGCGTGTGAGCACCTCGAGGCCGGGGCGAACGGAACACGGCACCTTATCAATAGACTTTTCTAAAGCCAAGCCCTTCGGGCCGGATATCGTACGAGCCACAGTTTTGTTATTCAAGGCAACAAAACTACTGAATAGTAGCAGTGCCAGGTTCCACTACAGTGCCGCCATGAGACCTTCTCCCTGGACGGGCACTGTGGGCAGCGCCGGCCCCCGCTCCGACAGCCGTAGGTTGTCTCTTGCAGGTGCATACTGCATAAGGTACTCGACGCCCACAATGGTGTTTTCTGCTCAGCAAAAATAACATGACGGCCATCAAAACCAGTCAAGGCAAATTTTAGATAAAGACAGTTCTGAGTAGCTAACAGACATGTACTTCACCTGTCCTCTCCCCGAGGTGAGAGGTGCTGGCGTTCCCCAAGCATGAAGCATGGATCAGGATCAGTGGCGGGGCAGTCACCGTCGGCTCGCCTGCAGGGCCCCGTCCAAAAAGTCTCGCGCTTCCCGATGCGCCCAGAACGGCGCCTGGAACCCACCCTTGTTGATGGCCTGTCGGTGGCCGGTGCATGGACTCGGTCTTGACACAAACACCTCACAACCCGGAACCGATCCCGAGAACCGCTCGCCGCGGGCGCTGGTCCATTTTACCGCTCTGTCATCCGCATCCCACCCGTGGACAACAATAGTGCTGTGGGCAGCCACTGCGTCACCGCTTAGTAGTTCCGTCTCCTGCTGGCCGCCGTTCGAACCCGCCCCCAGCGATTAGCGAACTCCCAGTCAACCAACGAGGTCCCAAAGCGGGGTGTCCGCACAGCACAGCCTCACCTCTTGCACCTTGCACCCCTCGACGGCCACCTGCGCTGCGTGCTCGCTCCTGCTCGCAATTCCGGCTCGTGCCGCTCTCGCCGTGTCTGCCTCCCCCTTTCCGTCCTTCTTCTCGGTGTTGCGCGCCCGCCCGGATACCTACCTATCCACTCTCCATCGACCCATCGACCCATCGATAGCCTGTGTCGCTCCCGTCGCCTTCCCCGTTCAGAACCCGCGAACCCTCCGATCGATCGACCGACCGCCGGCCTGGTGGGCGAAACACGCCGCAACGTGCTCGCTCTGACTTGCGCTGCCGGACACCATGAGCGGCAGCCGGATGGATGCCGGGCTCCCAGCGTAAGTTCCGACTCCCCACCGTGAACTGGCCCTCCGGCGGCCTATCCCTGGCCTTCCGCGGCGGATCTGGACGAGAACACTCGCTGACTTGGACTTGATGCAACAGCCAGCCGAACGTGCGCGTCACAAGTAACCAACCCCTCGCGACCGGATTAGCACAGCACCTTTTCGCTAACCCAGCCCTGTCTGTAGTCATCGCCGCCGATGGCTTATACAAGCGAGATGTCTTTAGTATGTGATGGAGTCTTGCCGGAGGATACGCAGGGTGCTAACGGTGCCTCTGCAGGATTCCCCGACCCGTTCGCCGTCGCCACCATCAACGGTGAGCAGACCAAGACGACACAGGTTTCCAAGCGGACCTTGAACCCGTATTGGAATGAGAGCTTCGACTTGTAAGCGACCGCCCTGTTCGATGACTACGAACTGGACAGCGCAACTCACAACCCACAGCAAAGCCAACGAGGACAGTATCCTCGCCGTACAGGTCTTTGATCAGAAGAAGTTCAAGAAGAAGGACCAGGGGTTCCTTGGTGTCATCAATATTCGCGTCGGAGATGTTATTGAACTGGCCCCTGAATCCGATGGTACGGAACCCCCCGCGCGCCCGCCTGGTCGATGCCTCTTTTATCCCAGCTAACGTGGAGCCACCTGCTTTGTAGACCAGATGCTCACGCGGGACCTTAAGAAGTCGACCGATAACCTTGTGGTTCACGGAAAGCTCATTATCAACCTCTCGACCAATCTGGCAGCTCCCGCACGTGTCCCGCTACCACCAACAACCGCGTCATCTAGCCGGCCCTCCCTCCTTAGCCCGCAGACTTCTACCATCCCCAACGGCGACCGTAGCTCGGAAAGACCCTCATCGGCCATGTCGGGCCCCAATGGTACGCCGACACTGACTCCGCAGCTCACTATTCCCCACCGCCCGGCAAGCCTAGTATCGACGCAATCGGCCACGGCGCCTCCCAACATAAACGGCTCGGCGCACCCGCGGCAGGCGAGCAGTACGCTCAGCCCGTTCGAGGACGCGCAGGGCCGGCTACCGGCGGGGTGGGAGCGCCGTGAGGACAACCTCGGGAGGACGTATTACGTCGACCACAACACGAGAACGACGAGCTGGAACAGACCGACAGGCGCCTCGGGGGCGGCCGAGGCCCGCGTTGCCGAGGCCAACACACAAGTCGAGCGGCAGAGACACCAGAACCGGACGCTGCCCGAAGACCGCACCGGGTCGAACTCGCCGACGCTGCAGGCCCAGCAGCAGGCGACGCAGGCCGCCAACGCCACCACCATGATGCACACGGGGACCACGACTGCAGGGACAGGCGAGCTTCCTCCGGGCTGGGAACAGCGGTGGACGCCCGAAGGCAGGCCGTACTTTGTCGACCACAACACGCGGACGACGACTTGGGTGGATCCGCGGCGCCAGCAGTACATCCGCATGTACGGTGGGCAGAGCAGCACGAATGGCACCATCCAGCAGCAGCCCGTCTCGCAGCTCGGCCCCCTGCCTAGCGGATGGGAGATGCGGCTGACGAACACGGCGCGCGTCTACTTTGTCGACCACAACACCAAGACGACGACGTGGGACGACCCGCGACTGCCGTCGTCGCTCGACCAGAACGTGCCGCAGTACAAGCGCGACTTCCGCAGGAAGCTCATCTACTTCCGGTCGCAGCCGGCCATGCGCATCCTCTCCGGGCAGTGCCACATCAAGGTCAGGCGGTCGCACATCTTTGAGGACTCGTTCGCCGAGATCTCGCGGCAGTCGGCCACCGATCTCAAGAAGCGACTGATGATCAAGTTCGACGGCGAGGACGGGTTGGACTATGGCGGTCTCTCGCGAGAGTTCTTCTTCTTGCTGTCGCACGAGATGTTCAACCCCTTCTACTGCCTGTTCGAGTACTCGGCGCACGACAACTACACGCTGCAGATCAACCCGCACTCGGGCATCAACCCGGAGCACCTCAACTACTTCAAGTTCATTGGGCGGGTGGTCGGGCTGGCCATCTTCCACCGGCGGTTCCTCGACGCCTTCTTCATCGGGGCGCTGTACAAGATGGTGCTGGGCAAGATGGTGGTGCTGGCCGACATGGAGGGTGTCGACGCCGACTTCCACCGGTCGCTGCAGTGGATGCTGGACAACGACATCTCGGGCGGCATTCTTGAGCAGACCTTCTCGACCGAGGACGAGCGGTTCGGCGTCATGACGGTCGAGGACCTGATCCCCAACGGGCGCAACATCGACGTGACCAACGACAACAAGAAGGAGTACGTCGACCTGATGGTCAAGTGGCGCATCCAGAAGCGCATCGCCGAGCAGTTTGAGGCCTTCAAGGAGGGCTTCCACGACCTGATCCCGCAGGACCTCATCAACGTGTTTGACGAGCGCGAGCTGGAGCTGCTGATTGGCGGCATTGCCGAGATCGACGTGGACGACTGGAAGAAGCACACCGACTACCGCGGCTACACCGAGTCGGACGAGGTGATCCAGTTCTTCTGGCAGACGGTGCGGTCGTGGGATGGTGAGCAAAAGTCGCGGCTGTTGCAGTTCACGACGGGCACGTCGCGCATCCCCGTCAACGGCTTCAAGGATCTGCAGGGTAGTGACGGGCCGAGACGGTTCACCATTGAGAAGGCCGGCGAGATTACGAATCTTCCCAAGGCGCATACCTGGTGGGTTTTTCTGTCACTAATCCACCCCCCAGAAAGAGTCTGCTAACGCTGTGTCCAGTTTCAACCGCCTCGATCTCCCTCCGTACAAGAACCTGGATATGCTGCAGCACAAGCTGACCATGGCGGTGGAGGAGACGATGGGTTTCGGGCAGGAGTAAAATTGCGAAGCGACGGGGGATATGGGATACGGTACCTCCTGGCATGGCACCGTTCGTTGTGTTGCATCTTACGATGGTGTTGCGGCGGCTGTGTTTTTCTCTTTTTCTTCAAACCTATCACATCCTTCTCTGGCACTGCCTTTTTTGTTCTCTTGTGTGGACCGCGCTCCGTCTCTTCCTAAGCAATGCTGTATGTATATAGATGGATGGGTATCGGATGGGTGGTGGATGGACTCTTGTTTCGGCGCCAGTCTGACTGACACGTGCGTTTTCTTGGGTGCGGTGAGCTGGAACGGAACAAGTAACGTGATGGTTTTGTGTTCTTGGTGCTGCGTGTCGTGTCGTGTTGTTGTTTGTTGGGGCAGAAGCAACGAAGGCTGTGTTTAATCCGATCGATCCCTTGGAGGCTGGCTGGCAAGCGGGGTGGAGTTGGTTGTGTGGCTGCCGTGTCTTTTATATAGTTAGGATAGTAGCAATGAATCGGTTAACTGTATAGTGGTCGAGTGAATCAGGGGTCTTGGTGGAAGGGGGTCCTTCAGCCTGATCGAGCAAGTTCCACGATGCCGGGCTGCCTGCCCCTGGCCAGTTCAGGTCCCGATTAGATAGGGGCCGCTTGCTCGGCACGGGCAGACCGCCAAACCGGACTTCCGGCGCCGGGACCGGTGTGGATCTCTTGAGACCGCTCCTTTACACACCAAGTCTCACTCAAACATTTCACACCATAAAGTCAACTTCTGGTAAGCACTCGGAATCTTGTCTGTCTCTAAACACAACCACCAACACACAAACAGTCACAGCCATACAACCAACCCCCAACGCCAAAACCAAGCCAACCCGGTGACCACCAGATCTATGCCCCCCTCCTCACCCTCCTCGGCCGCCGCACGGTGGGGTCTCCGCCTGTCCCTCCTCGCAGGCGGCGCCGCCGTCGTCTTTAGCTTGCAGCCTCACCTGCTGCCGGGGGGTGTCTTTACTCAGCCATCCTCCCCAACTACCACCCACCATGGCCGCGACGGCGGTGACGGCGGCGGTGTGCAGACATATTGCTACCAATCCGTCCGCACCGCCGCCGCTATCACCAGTCCAGACGACCACGGTGGAAACAATCCCGAGCCCGACTGCTTCTCGGTCTCATCCGCCGGGATCATCACCCGCGTTTTTCACCACTCCGCAGCCTCTGACCCTTACCCCTTCAGTGAGGGTGAGCATGCGCTTGAAAAAACGGTGGAGATCCGACGCGGGCATGTCCTGCCCGGCCTGTGGGACGGCCACGGGCACCTGATCCCGTACGGCGAGTTCCTGCATTCCGCAGACCTGTTTGGCGCGGCGTCCCCCGAGGAGGTGAGGAGGCGGTTGAGGGCGTATCTGGAGGCGAATCCGGGGGTTGGGACGGAGGGGCAATGGGGGAGGGGGATCGGGTGGGATCAGATGGTTTTGGGGGGGATGCCTTTTGCTGTGGGTTTCTATCCTTGCTTACTTATCTCCCCCTTACTCTGGGTTGCTGACGCTGTGTGGTGGGGATAGGATATGCTCGAGGAGGACGAGATGTTGAGGGGCAAGTATTTCATGTTGGACCGCGTGGATGTGCACTGCACGTGGGTGTCCAGGGCGGTGCTGGATCTGCTGCCGGCGGGAATGCCCGAGGAGGTGCCCGGGGGCGAGATCGTCAGGACGCCCGGGATGGGCGTGTTTTGCGACAATGCGATGGACTTGGTGACGGCGCTGTGGCCGAAGCCGAGCAAGGAGCGCAAGAAGACGTTTGTGGCGTCGGCCATGAGGGAGCTGCACAAGGTCGGGCTGGTCGGCATGCACGACGCCGGCGTGCTGCCGGCGGATATCGCCATGTACGACGAGATGAGCCGCACCGAGGACTGGACGCTCCGGGTTTATGCCATGCTCGAGTGCCCGGAGAGGAATACCTTCTGCCCGGGCCAGGCGGCCAAGATGGAGCGTCCCGACGGCATGCTCTCGGTCAGGAGCGTCAAGCTGTTTGCGGGTAGGTCCAGCAACCCCTTTAGCCTAGGTACCCTTTACTGACCCCCAACAGACGGCGCCCTCGGCAGCTGGGGCAGCGCCATGCTCGAGCCCTACTCGGACCGCCCCGACGCCTCGGGCTCTCTCCTCGTCAACGCCTCCACCCTCACCTCGCTCGCCCGGTCCTGGTCCGCCGCCGGCTTCCAGGTCAATATCCACGCCATCGGCGACCTGGCCAACCGCCTCGCCATCGACGCCCTCGAAGCCTCCCTCAGGGACCTCTGCCCCGGCGAGGAGGAGGACCTCTCAGCCTGCCAGTCCCGCCACCGCTTCCGCATCGAGCACTCACAGATCATGCACCCGGCGGACCAGAAACGCCTGCACGCCATCGGCATCATCCCCTCGATCCAGCCCACCCACGCCACCTCGGACATGGCCTACGCCGCGCTGCGCCTCGGTGAGGAGCGCACGCGCACCGAGGCCTACCGCATGCGCTCGCTGCTGGACGCGCAGCCCATCCTGGGGAGCGACTTCCCCGTGGAACCGCCCAACCCGTTCGAGGGCATCTACGCAGCCGTGGCGAGGAAGAACCCGCGCACCGGGGCCGGGCCGCCGGGGTATGAGGGCGGTTGGCATGTCGAGGAGGCGCTGACGGTGGAGCAGGCGCTGGACGGGTTTACGCGGAGCGTAGCGAGGGGGGCGTTCCTCGAGGGGAGGGCGGGGGTGATTGCGGAGGGCGCGTTTGCAGATTGGGTTGTGCTGGATGAGGAGATTGGGGGTGTTGAGACAGAAAAGTTGAGGGGGTTGAGGGTGAGGGAGACGTGGGTTGGGGGGAAGCGGGTTTATGCGAGGGACGTGGAGTCAGGGGAAGGGCTGAAGGAGGATTTGTAGATGTTACAGATGGGTAGAGGATGGTGATAGAGACGACTGCAGCCGATGACTTTACGAATAGATATGCACTGTCGGCTCTTCGACGACGTATACCTAGGCCGCCAGTCTCCTGATCCTCTTCATGGCATCATCCCTCGCCTCCCTTACGATGTCCCCTGCAGGCTTGATTTCTCTGATCAAGCCAACCCCAGTTCCCCTAATAAGCGTTAGCGGCGAATTACCGTAGCATTCAGGGTACGCACGCCCAAGTGATCTTTCGCGACGTGTCGCCAGCCTTGTCGGCCTCCTTGAACAGCCGGATGTTCTCCTCCACTGGCATACCGGCGAGGTGGTCCTGCCAGGACTTGCCGACCAGGCCTCTGCCGTCGTAGACGCCGGGCCAGATGGCTGTGCTCTGGATGTCGTCGAGGACGGGGGTTCTATGTCGTGTCAGCCATGCGCTCAAGTTTGATCAGACTCAGGGCTGACTCAGGGTTACAGACTTGACAGTCGCCGGCCCGCCATCTGTCGTTTCGAGGATGAGTTTCTTGCGGAACTCGGGCGTCCACGCCTCTTGCGCAGCGATGAACTGCCCAGGTCAGCACTTTCAGCACCACCATCACCTTCTTCATCAGCGCAAACCTACCCGCGTCCCCATGACAACCCCCTCAGCCCCTATCTCTGTCAGCACCATCCCTCACCCACCCAAGCAGATCAAGGCAAAGCAGACAAAACTCACCAAGCGCCAACGCAGCCGCCACCCCCCTCCCATCCACAACCCCCCCAGCAGCAACAACCACCACTCCCTTCCCCCCCTCCAACCCACTCTCATCACTCTCCAGCAACAACATATCCACCACCTCCGGCACAAGACTCACCACCCCCGCCCCACCAGCAAACTGATGCCCCCCCGCATCCACCCCCTGCACAACCAACACGTCAGCGCCGTCCCTCACCGCCTGCCGCGCAGCGGCGACAGTCCCGACCTGGAACAGCACCACGAATCCCTCCCCCTTGAGCTCCGCTACGATGTGGCGCACCGCGCCGGACGCGACGTCCTCTGGTAGAGGGGCGAAGAGCCATACCGCGACGGGGCGGTGTTCGCGCAGGAGGGGGAGGGTGGTGTCCAGGAAGTGCGAGGCGAAGGAGGGGTGGCAGAGGATGAAGCCCACGCCGCAGGGGAGCGGTGTGGTAGTTGGATCCGGGAGGTTGAGGAGAGTGCGGGCGTTGGTGAGTTCTTTGGCGAGGGCGGTCAGATGCGGGGAGTCGGGGAGGAAGTTGAAGCCGGCGGGGATTATTCCTGGGTGGACTTTGCATTAGTACCTATTGTTTTAGAGCGGGTAGTAGGTTGAGGTGAGAGGAAGGGGGGGTAGTACCGATGCCGCCCGCCTTGGAGACTTCTGCTGCGAGGGTGCTGTTGGAGGTGCCCAGCATCGGGGCGCTGAGGATGACGGGGTGCTGGGCGTGGGGGAACCACGTGGTGAGTTTGTTGCGGGCTTCTTGTGTCATTTTGGTGGCTGAGCTGGTTGAGTTGTTGAGTTTTGATGCTGTGATGTGAGTTGGAGAAGTCTAAGTGACGAATGAGTGAGCTGAGGTGTTTGGAGATGCGGAGACGGAAGACGTGTGTTATAATTCAACGTCGAGGGATTAATAATAAGTCAAAGTGACAAGGGATTAATAAACGGTTCGTTACTCAGCAGTAGTGGCCGGTACACAGTATGTATGTACATGGGAGCCGAATGCTTTGCGGCACAGCAGTTTTGTCAGAAGTACCAAGTCCCGAATAGTAATCCGCAAATATCAGCATCATCATCTCATTCAGTGCTATCATGCTCTCCTATTGCTAGGTCGCTATGCTGCCATCTCATGCTCCTCCCCCATGCCTCTGCAACCTCCCTTGTCGTCGTCTAATGCACCGTGTAGCCGTCCGGGTATCCGTTCGTGAGGCCCCAGGCTCGGGCGCAGCAGCAACCGCGTGCCGTCCTGAGCCGTGAGGCATGCAAAAAAGGGAGAGAAAAAGAAAAAAAGAAGGGAAACCGAAAAGAAACCAATCGACAAGTAATCCCGCCAGACCACCCCGTCCTAGAGCACTCATAACCTTGTCACATTCCCCATCACCAGAACCAATAACATCCCGTCCACCACACAAACCCCCACAAACGCAGCCCACACGGCCAACCGGCCCACCAACTCGAGCTTGTCCCTCCTCGTGCTCGTCATACACAGCCCGGCGCACGCCAGCCCCAGGCTGGCCATGATGCCGACGATGACGCCGGCGTCCACCTCGAGCCGCATCTTGTGCCGCCCGGCCATGATGAGCACGGCGGCGATGCCCATCAGCACGAAGGCGGTCCCGAAGCACCCCCACGTCGCCCAGCGCAGCACGCGCTCGTGGTACCGCGCCATGCGCTGGTCCGCGATGCTGGGCAGCGCCGCGTAGTGCGCGCTGTAGCCCGACGGGAAGAACATGTCGTCCGACGACGACGTGTACCCCCTGCCGATGGACCCCCGGCGGCTGTGCCGGTTGGACGCGTGGCGCGAGGATGAGGTTTGGTCGTCTTCCAGGTCCGTGTTTGTGCCGCCCGGTGGGGAGGTGAAGTAGCTCAGTTCCGGCGGGGTCGTGGTTGCGCCGTAGGTGGTGTATCCGGCGTGGGTGGGGAGGAGCGGGCCGCGCTCCGGATCGGCGGTGAAGAGGTAGTCGTGTTTACGCGGGAAGGAGATCCAGGCGGAGAGTTTGGTGATGGGCCTGGCAAAGAACACGCTGAGGTTCTTCATGCCGGGGAAGCCCGTGTCCTCGTTGGGGTCGACGTAAATGGCGTATTCGTTGTCGGCGTTGCGGTCGAAGTCGCCTGCCTCGCTGCCGCACTCGTACTCGTTCCAGTACCCCGTGGCGGGCTGTGGTTCTGGGGCGACGAGCGTGTCGCTCGGCGAGAGCTGCTGCGCAGTGGCGGGCCGGGAGGACTGGGGTTCGAGTTCGGGCGAGGCATAGCTGCCGATAGGGGTTGCCGGCAGCGCAGCGTGCAGTGTCTGGAGCAGGTCGTCATACTGCGACTGCAGCGGAGAGAAGTCGCGCCTCGTGAAGCTCTTGGGGTGCGACAGGATGTTCTCTTTGAAGCGGGCTCCCAGCGCCGACGAGCCGGTCCACTTCCTGTACTTCTTAAGTATCTTGCGGAACGCGACCACCTGGGCGTTGACGAAGCGCTGGAGCGACTTGATGTCGTCGCCGCACTTTAGCAGCGTCTGCTCGTATCTGGCGAAGCGTTGCCGCCGCTTCAGGGGCATGCGGTCCTGGCCCGAGGTTGCGCATCGCAGGATCAGGCCATGGATCTGGCTCGAGAGGTGCTCTGAGACATGGCGTTAGTCAATTGGCAGTCCTCGGCGTCAATTCGTCGGTCCGGAACGTACGCAGTCGCCTTGCGATCTCGTCGGCCTTGCTCGAAACGAACAGGTCGACGCGGTCATGCTGCCCGCAGAGCTCCGAGTAGAAGTCGTCTTCGAACTTGAGCAGCGCCGTGTTCGGGCGCCCCGGGATCGCTATCGCCGTGGCCTGGTCTCGGGCTGTGTGCACCTTGATGTAGTGCTTCAGCGAACTGTAGTCGATGTTATCTGGAACACGGGCGCAGCAGCATCAGCGACGATCCGTTGCCATTGAGATTGGGAATGCAGTTCTGGATGGGTTGGACCTACGGAGGCTCCATTGTGGCACAGATTCCTTCTCGAACTGCTCGCCGTATTTCATTCCTCGATGCCCTGTTGTACAAGGCTACAGTGACGAGTGGGCGGTTGGGGTGGGGACTGATAACGGCAGCAGGCAAGATGCGTTGGGATCTCTCTAAATTCACTGCTTGTGCTGATTGATCTGTGATGCAAACTGCTGTTCGGGAAGCATGAAAGGTTTCAAAACAGAGACGCAGTGCACGAATTAAGCGGCTGTCGAGCGTGTAGTAATCCTGAAACCAACAATGGGCAGGAGGCGAACAAAGGAAAGGCGCTGGTGTCATGCCTTGGTGGAATTATACAAGAGGCCGGCGAGAACGGGTCGCCTGGTGGGGCATCTGTTTCTTGGACGGCCCCTCGCTTGGGTCTGGGCAGGCACATGCATCCACCGGCCCGCAGCAGATTGGGGAGCAGCTGGGCAGGGGCCAGGCGCAACCCAATCCCTGTTTCAGCCTCGACACCCCGCCACCACAAACACAAGAAACTCCACCGCAAGCTGTCGGCTGCGATACCGGTTCGAAGCGGTTCCGTGCCGTGGGCGGTTCGTCTGAGATATGCACACTGGGCAAAAGCTTGAAAAGATAGCCCGACTCCATCTCCGGGACGATCGCTTCGGTACTCGGCCCCTTTGCATCCACCATCCACTTCGGGCCCTTCTTCAAGGCGCCGCTGGCCTGGGACAAGACGAGAGACTCGATGGATCTCGTTTGGAGCTGACCGTGGTGCCCTTATCCGTATTTTCAACTCGGATTGGCGGGTCCGCCGTTTTGCCGTGCAGGGCGTGCGCACATGGTGTCGCCACTCCGGCGGCACTTTAGCGTCCTGCCAGAACCAATGCCCGGAGCCCATGGCATCCCAACCAGGCGGTTGGACATCCCAGGACGCACGAGTGGTTCGTTACCGATAGGGTAGCCGCTTGCGAAAGAAGGAGGAGCCTCCAACCTCCAGATCGTCAATGGCGTTGTGGAGAGGGTCCTGCCAATCTTCCCCGCCTGCCTTGATGAGGTCGCTTACGCCGGTGGCCGTCATCGAAACGGTTTCCGGCCTTGCAAGTCGGCGGTCCTCGTTGTGCCTCCGGAGGCACGTGGGCGCAGCCACGGCCCTGACTGGCCAGCGACTGCCCCCACGAGCGTTGCATCGGCGCTGCTGCGGGAGCAAGCGGCGGAGGAAGAACTCGATGGAACAACCAGACCTCTTACCCGATGCCGGATCGGCAACTCCAACGCTAGCTATGATAACGTTATTGGATTGCATGCAGACAGACTGCATGGCGTCTTTGCGGTTCACGTATCCGAGACCGCCTTGCAACCTGGAAGCTCACCGTTCGTCGGTGGGATTCAACCGGAGACAGGGAAGGCCCTCGTCCCCCGGGTCGCGTAATGCTCACCGGTGTCGACCGATGGAAGAGCCTCGCTCGGGCCAGGCCCGTGTTGCTACCTTCACGCAGAAGATTCTTTTCGTCCGCCAGCTGTGGTTGGTTGACCGTCTTCATCAGTTGTTCGCCTCACCATGGAGACAAGACGATGTCACCTTGTTGATGATGAGCCGATAGGGCCGATGCCAAGCCTAAGCGACAATCCGTGGAGTGGACGACAGGGGGGTCTGGACCCTGAAGGGAAAGTGCTCACGTGCGTCCCGAGCCACTCTTGTTTCGACGAATGGGAGCCGTTCCAGATGATCGACGCTCGTGACTTGGTGCGTTAAAGGCGTTGACGGCCTGGTCTTGAACTGGTCTTGAAGAACAATACTGCCCGTCTCAATTGAGAGCACGGGACACCGGACTAGAACCACAATTCAAGGGCACTGGGTTCCCTCCTCATTTCTCCTCCGGCCGGTGTTGGAGTAAGATTTTCGCAGCCAGAGCCGGGGTTGGAGGGGACCGAGATGGTTGCCCTGACCTTGACCTCGAGTGTGTGACGCGGCTGCAGCACGCAAGAACCATGCCCATTCGTCAAAGAGGCAGGCCCTCGCGTGATCAATCTCCCGAGGGTCCGCAGACCGCTCGGGCGTCTGGTTGTCAAGTTGATGATAGCGCGGAGTTAGCAACCGCAGTTGCCGTGTGATCGGAACGACGCCCTGCACAGTGCAATGTAACCGTACTGAGCCGCAGGGTTTCGGGCTCGCCAATCACGAAACCGGCCTCTTGACATTGTCCTCCACCGCTGCAGTGTCCGACTCGAGCCTGAGACGACTCGAGAGAGTGAAAGCGGCATCCAGGGTCCAGCCGGCCCACAAGACGTCCAAGACCGGTGAGGGGTACTCCGTATCGAGGCCTGGAACGCCGAGTGCCGCGTCGTAGCCTGCATTGAAGTGGATGGACGACTGATAAAGCGGACGTGGACGGCTGCCGTGATGGTTGGTTGGTGGATGGTTGGTTGGAGCAGCCTTTTGCCGCCGCTTGAGCACGGGAGATCGATGCCAAATCTGTCAGGGGGTTGGTTGGATGGCTAATTCCGCGGCCGTCTGCTGCCGACGACCTGAGACAGCACCACATCTTTTCTGGTGCACCTCCAGTTCAACTCTTGTTTGTTTGTGAGCGTGGGACTCTTGGCATTAGGTAGAAAAGAAGGAAAATGAAGGGGAAAAAAAGGAATAGAAAAAAGGGGAAGTAAAAAGATATACCTCTCTCTCATTCTCTTTTTCTTTCTTTAAAAAAAGAAAGAAAAGGTATTGTTCTGACGATAGAACCTTGAACGAGACCCCTTCTCTTAAGGTCAGGCGCTAACGAACAAACAGGGGGACTGGCTATATTCCTGGAGGAGCTTGAGGTGGTGGGCCGGACCAGCTGGCTGTGATACATAAAGAATCCACACTTTCTGATGGCCATGCTTCAGACTGAGACAACAGTTGTGAGCCTCGCAACGGTCGTCGCAACGGTGAAAAAGCCTTCCAGGTTGTCGGGGGTATTTTTGGTTTGCTGTACGCATTATTTCTTCTCTCCATAGGGCACCCATTTGTAGATACGCCAGAAGTCCCAAGGGTAAGTCAGAGGCGATGCTGACATGGAACCAAAGACCACACGGTCGGTCGAATCCTGACTGATGGCCAAAGTCAACAATGACGATTTCGACGCGGGTTCTGCCAGCCAAAAAGCCACTGCCGTTTGGTCGCGGCTCAGGGACCAACCCCACCCAACCTCTCACCGCCTTCATCCCCGCGCCGGTGATTGGTCAATCCTCGCCTAAGCCAGGTGGGGCTCGGGTTCGACCATCCGAATTTTTTTGGCAGGCTGAAGCCCAAAAAACTGGAATCCTCTGTGCAACACTGGGTTCAGCCTGTGTTCGGCGTTTGGAAGTTCAGCAAACGCACGGCAACAAAGCATGGCGGGCGCGGGCAGCACCACATCCTCGCTCACTTCGACATCGCACACCCTCTCGCACGCCCCAGCCATGGCGCAAGCAGTCGCCCAATCCGAGAGCGGCTCGGCCGTCACCGTGTTCCTCGACTCGACCTTCCCCTCCAACCGCCACGCCTTCCTCCGCCCGTCGCCTCTGCTCCCCGCCGGGTCTCTCCAACTGGCCAAGGAGACCCTCGACGCGCTGGCCGGCCAGGTCGCCGACCAGCAGCAGCAGAGGCTGCGGGACGCGGGCAAGAAACGGAAGCGGGACGGCGCCCAGGACAAGGCGGCTGTCCTGAAGATCAGGAAACTCCACATCGACGGTTTCGAGACCGGCCAGGTGTGGCAGCAGGCCAAGAAGATCGTCACGAGCGTGCTTCAAGAGTCCGCCCAAGTGCTCGGGGAGCTCGAGGAGAACGGCGAGGTTGCACACGGCGCGGGAGAGGACGCTGAGGATGCCGCGGCCATCGAGTTTGGCGAGGACGGCTTTGAGGTGGACTCTGAGGAGGAGGACGAGTCTGCTAGCGACGGCGACACTGAGGAGTCCGACGACGAAGGTGCAAGGCTCGGCGATGAAGACGAGGAAATGTTTGATCTCGAGGCTGAAGACGACGAAGAGAGGCGAGAAGAGGGTGACGAGGACGACGAGGAAGATGCTGAAGAAGTCGAAGATGGAGAGGAAGAGGGCGAGGAGGGAGAAGACGGCTACGACGACGAGCCCGAAGAAGAGCTTGTCGAGGACCCCAATGGCCTCAACGACGGCTTCTTCTCGATAGACGACTTCAACAAGCAGACACAATGGTTCGAGGACCAGGATGCCCGCGCCGACCCGAACACAGACCATTTTAGTGATGACGAGTCGGTCGACTGGCATGGGGATCCATTCTCGGCGAAAAAGCCTCGCAAGAAGGGCGGAGATGAGGACGGGGAGGACGAGTCGGAAATGGAGCTGGATGAGGACGACGATGAGGACGAAGAAGGGCCCGCAGTGAGCAAGAAGGATCTCCTGGAAGCCCTAGACGACGACAACAACGACGGCGAAGGGAACCTGGACGACGATCTCAACGATATGGGCCTCGACCTTACTGCCAACGACATATACTACAAAGATTTCTTTGCTCAGCCGAGGAAAAAGAAGAAGCCCGGCAGCTTCAAGCCGCGGCGAAACTTACCCGAGGCGTCGCGGCCGGACGACGCCGACGTTGAGAGGGCCGAGAACGATGTTCGCCGTGATCTCTTTGACGATCTCTCCGAGAGGTCCGATTCCGAGGATGCGCTCTCGGACGTCTCGGCTGGCGATCCCAAGTCGCGCCGCTCGGCTCACGATCGGAGGCAAGCCAAGGTGGCCGAGGAGATCCGCAAGCTCGAGGCCGAGCTCGTCGCCAAGCGGGCCTGGACCCTCTCTGGCGAGGCCACTGCCGTGGACCGGCCAGTCAACTCTCTGCTGGAAGAGGACATGGACTTTGAGCACGTCGGCAAGCCAGTCCCCGTCATCACCGAAGACGTGTCGGAATCCATCGAGGAGCTCATCAAGCGCCGCATCCTCGCCCAAGAGTTCGACGAGGTGCTCCGCCGACGCCCAGACACGCTTGGCAACCCGAGCGACGCGCGGCGCGGGCTTGTCGACGTGGACGATACCAAGGGCAAGCAGAGCTTGGCTGAGATCTACGAGGAGGAGCACGTCAAGAAGGCCAACCCCGACGCCTACGTCAGCCAGGCCGACGAGAAGCTGCGCCGCGACGAGGAGGAGATCAAGAACATGTGGAAGGACGTCAGCGCCCGGCTCGACGCGCTCAGCAGCTGGCACTACAAGCCCAAGCCTGCGGCCCCGACCCTCACCGTTGTCGCCGACGTGGCCACGGTCGCCATGGAGGACGCGCAGCCGACGACTGCCCAGGGCGTGGCCGGCGGCGAGAGCATGATCGCGCCGCAGGAGGTGTACGCGCCCGGCAGGGACACGGCCGAGAAGGGCGAGGTGGTGGCCAAGAGCGGGCTGCCGGTGGCCAAGCAGGAGATGAGCCGCGAGGAGAAGCTGCGGCGGCGCCGGCGCGACAAGGAGCGCATCCGCAAGGCGGGCGGCCTCGACGCGAACAAGCCCGCCAGCAAGAAGGCGCAGGCGCAGCGCGAGACCATGACGGACCTGAAGAAGGGCGGCGTCAAGATCATCAACCGCAAGGGCGAGGTGGTGGGCCTGGACGGGAAGAAGGTGGTTGAGCAGAAGGGGCCGCAGAGCAGTGGGGCGTTTAAGCTGTGATTTAGTCGCATAATGCAAGATGTTGTTCTGGCACCGTGATGAAGCTGTAAAAGAGAGCTTCAGGAGGGGCTTCCCTGGGCCGAGGACCGTGTTTGATCCCAAGCTCCGAGTGAATCATATCTACATGTAGTTTGTTCCTGGGTCCAGTGGTCTCACCCAGGGTTATCCGACAGTTTTTAGCCCTTCCAGGGCTTCTCTCGCCAGTTTTGGCAGATGTTAAAATTCAGGTCGTTAAATTCAAGTCCTCTGGTGACGTACCTCGAAGCTCCGAGGAGGGAGAACTCCGGCAAAACATGGGGCTTTGGCCATGTGGGCCCGGCTCCCCGCGCTGGCCAATAATGGCTAGGATATTTGTGCTCAGCGGCGACTTGGCCCGTGTGTTCTGCGGCGAAAAGCGACCGGATATCAAGCAACGACCGCTCGAACCGCCGTGGGGGAGGACCCTTTTGCTTCGCGACGACGTCTGCCGACTTGGACCTCTCCACTCCTTTCACACAACTCACACGATGCTGTCTTCTGCGAGGACAGGCGCCTCGCTGGCCCTGCGAGGTGAGTTTGCCGGCCATTTTGAGCTTCGAGCTCCCCGTTTCTCACGACCATGCACCGCACCCGAGACTTAATTTGGGTGGAATTGAAGCTGACCGCCGCCCAATTGCACAGCGAGGCCAACGACTTCCCTCGCCCCCTTCCGCGCCGCCGCCGCCCTCTCGTCCTCCTCCCGCAACGATGCCGCGAGCGCCGTCCAGCCGCACGCCGGGTACGGCCTCGCCAAGCCCGAGCGCAAGGAAGTCCCGCTCCCCAGCCAGGAGGGCACCAAGGGGCTGGTGCAATACGCGCTGTACGTCTCCCTCATATCAACGGACCCGACTCTACGGGCTCCACGCTGACATGCCCCGGCCGTAATCTAGCACAACCCTCGACATCATGACCAACTGGGCCCGGCAGGGGTCGCTCTGGCCCATGACGTTCGGCCTGGCCTGCTGCGCCGTCGAGATGATGCACCTCTCGACGCCGCGCTACGACCAGGACCGGCTAGGCATCATCTTCCGCGCGTCGCCGCGCCAGTCGGACGTCATGATCGTCGCGGGCACGCTGACCAACAAGATGGCGCCCGCCCTGCGCCAGGTCTACGACCAGATGCCCGACCCGCGCTGGGTCATCAGCATGGGCAGCTGCGCCAACGGCGGGGGGTACTACCACTACAGCTACAGCGTCGTGCGCGGCTGCGACCGGATTGTCCCCGTCGACGTCTACGTCCCCGGCTGCCCGCCCACGAGCGAGGCGCTGATGTACGGCATTTTCCAGCTGCAGAGGAAGATGCGGAATACCAAGATTACGAGGATGTGGTACCGCAAGTGAGCTGGTGGACTTTGGTGGATGGAAGGCCGGGAGGTGGTGGTATGTTTGGGGAGGGGAAAGGGGGAAAGGGATATCTCGGTCTTGAAAGGGGCCAGGGAAAAAGCACAACCTAGAGATTGGGGAACGGGTGGCTGGAAGATGATTCCATCTTGCCTGACAGCTTTTTCTTTTGTTGCCCCCTTGTGCCGACTCTGTACATATGGTCTAGAATCTCCTGAGCAGAATGCGTGTGTGTACAGTATGACACCCGTGTGATGGCTTTCGTGGAAGGGCTCGTCTATGAGATTTGTGTGTATCCAGAGGCCGACAGGGGTTGTATCGTGTCTTGCATTAGTTACTTGGTACGTAAGCGAGATGGAGAGAGATGCGGTTCACGTTCGGTTAGTTGAGAGGATTTGAATTCATTGTGTTTTGTTAGAGAGCCCCGACAACACAATTTAGATATAAAATAGCAATAGATGCAGGAGGGCCTATCCGCCACCTGTGCTCCAGAACGCCGTGGCCATACCATTCATCCCAATGCCTCCAAATAACTGTCCGAGGCAAACCCAACATCATCGCCCATCGCTCAACCCATCCTCTTGTCAGTCTCGGCCGACGTCGCCTGCTCACCCAAATCCGGGTTCAGGTAGTTGGCATCCTCGGCCGCCTCGTACTCGGCGATGAGGTCCGCCACAACCTCCCTCGATTCGTCGAACTCGCTGAGACCGTCGGAGAAGGGCGCCGTCTTCTTGTATCCGTCCAAGAAGGCATTCCGTTTCCGCATGCCCTCGTATTGCCGGAATATCCTCTTGAAGAGCTGCACATGACGCGTCAGTAACTTTGCTAGCTGCGTGATTAGACAGTGAATATACATACTGTGGCAATGCTGGTGTGGTTGGCAAGCATCAGCCCGCTGACGCGGTGTGCCATGGGGATGTACGGGCTTCGCTTGGTCAGCGCCACCTGGATGCTGGCGGGACCCCACGGGATAAACGTGGCGAGTCGGCGCTCGCGGATACGCAGCAAGCTCTTGTGCACGTCTGTCGGGTCAACCTCGCCCTGGATGACGTTGAGAATGGAGATGTAGCAGCTCTTCTTCCCCGGGACGGTCGACACCATGCGGTTCTTGGGCTGCAGCAGCCGCCGCATGACGTCCAGCACCGTCGTCTTGCGGACAGTCTTGGCCTGCTCGACTTGGTCACCCGTAAAGGGCGTGTAGGCCGTCATCAAAAAGTGGCATCGTGGTGTGGGGATGAGCGATGCCAGGATGCTGACGAGGTCGTTGTGCATGTACCCGGGGTACCTGAGCGTGGTGGTGCTGGCCGACATGACGGTCGACACGAGCTGGTTGGTCTGCTGGAATGATGGCTCCTGGAGGTGAAGCCGGTCGGCAGCGATGTGTGAGAGGGCTCCGTTGTCGAGGACAACGACCGAGTCGGCGTTTTGCGTTAGCCTCCTCATGGTCAACATGCTGTTATAGGGGTGGACGACCACGTCGCCAGAGTTGGTCGTGTCCGGGAAGACCGAGTATGTCTGTATGATCTTCTTGGGGAAGCGGTCGTTTAGCCTCTCCAGGAGGAACGATCCTAGGCCGGACCCGGTGCCGCCGGCAATCGAGTGCAGCATCATGAAGCCCTGTCGTTGAACGGTAAGCCGGTGTCTACCTAGCGGTGGTCTGACGGCGGCCGCGTCTTACCTCGAGCGAGTCACTACCGTCGGCCTCTCGGTCGATCATCTCCATGATCTCTTCATGTACCGACTCTCCTGTCTGGTATCCATCGCCCCAGTTGTTGCCCGCTCCCACACCACTCTTGCCGACGTAGAAGTTCTCGGGATTGTAAATGTTTCGATATGGGCCCGTTTGTATGCCATGAATCACCTGGAATAAATCTTAGCAGTGTGCATGATCGTCCGACCAGAGGGGCATGACGTACCCGTGGCTCGAGGTCGATGAGGATGGCCCGTGGGATGTACCGCGTGTCGTCGCTCTGGTAGTAGAAGACATCTTTGCGGTCGCCGCCCTCGGTCGCAAAGTCCTCGAGGTTCCCGTCTTGACTGATGCCATGCTCCTGGCAGAGCTGCTGCCAGAACTGACTGCCGACTTTGCGCTGCTACGTTAGCGCTGTGCTCGGGGATGGCTGTATTGGACTCGCGGCCCAACGCGCTCGAGGGAGGCACTGACTGCTGTTGCCGCACTGGCCCGCCTGGATTGTGATTATTTCTCTGTCTTATGTTAGATCTCGTGTCCTGGTCAATTGGGTGACATGTTCTTCTGTACCTGGGCATGGTGGTCGCATCTGGGGTACCCTATTAGTGGTTTGCTGGGCTGTCGGAGATCGGAAGCAGACGCGTCTGCCGCCCGATGGAGACGCGAATTTTGGACCCCGCCAGAGCGGCAGAGCGGCAGAGGGGCACCCCTGCTTGCACTTGCACCTGCGGACCTCCCAATGCTTCTTCACCGCCCTCTCGGGACCTGCTGAGAGTGCATCGAGGTATCCGAAGCTGCTTCGTGTTACACACCATGGGCGAAATTAAGTTTATCCCCAAATAAGGGAAGAACTGCACAGCCGCCCCATGTCCAAAGGCCTGACGGCGCCGAACAGCGTACGAACAAGGCAGACGAGGTCGGTATTTCTAAGGACTACCAGATATACCCTGCTATCTATTTGCACTTCCCTTTCCCCCTTTAACTACCTAAATAGGCAGTTTTGATAGTCAAGATAACTGTCAGGCATTCCGGACTAGCCAACAGTAAGGATTGAACAGTCTGGAGAGACAGCAGGCAGGCGGTCAATATAAACCAACATTGCCTAAGGTATTGTACCTATCCTTCTATTCAAGTCGAGCGCCATGGACTTATTGATGAAAAGCACTGGCATTTGGAGTCCTCGAGACCACCGTCTTCTTTTTTCGGTGATATTGACAGCAACCTCAAAAGAAAGCGACCTCGAGGTCCAATGGAGCTCCCCCAAACCCACTGGTGGGGCTGATGGGCGCTAAACTTTTCATGAAACATGGGGCCGTGCCGGGGGCTGGCTGCCGGGACTGTGGGTCCCTCCGCGCATCCAAATTGCATGACCGCTGCTGCAAGTTGCAACCCCTGTTTCCGGGAACCAGGTCGATGCACATTGCACAACCTCCCACGAGGCACTCCGCCAGAGGACCCCGGAAACCAACCATCTACCGACTGACTGTGTGTTGTGTGTTGCTGTGCGCGCCGTCATCCACCCACGCCCTACCGCCCATCGCCCCAAGCAAACCCGACGCCAACAAGCGCGACGGATCCTGTCCACACCTAACCCGGTCCGACCCATCTCGACGTCAGCCGGCCCAGCCCTCCTTCGACGCACCGATTCGACTTCACATCTCTCACGTGCTCCGTCGAGGCAGCGAATCCAAGCTCGGATTGCCACTTGCGACGAGTGCCTCGCACCGCTGACGCACACCCAGTCCAGCCGCGCCGCTCAACGGTCAAGCTGAGGCGTCCGAGGGCGTCCTGTTGGTTCAACATTCGCAAGGCTGCTGTTGCGTCCCCAAACAGTCCTGCGCCGAGTCGACTGCACCATGTATTGTTATTGAGGATTGCTACACCAGAACCGCGTTATTTCCCCAAAAGCCTGGGCGCTTCGCTTCGGCAGCTATGGCGGAAACGACTCGAGCCGACCCTGCCGGCATGGCCCGGAAGGAGTCCGCCTTGTCCTCGGGCGCCTTCTCCGAGCTGTCCACGATACCACAAGCCAAGGTGTTTGGTCCGGAAACACCTCTCGCTTCGGACGAATTCGACTTCGCAGCCAACCCGAGCGCCGCCGAGAACGAACCCACCGACTACTTGAATGGCGGAATCCCCCATGATAGAATATCTCCCCACACGGCCCCGGCCGACGCGCCCCGGCCACCGGCGCTAAACACCAATGTGCCGCCGCAATCGACAGCCATACCCGAGGTTGCCGATCCATCCTCGCCCGTTGCCGGCAGGAAAAGCGTACAGTTTACCCAAGATGACGGGGTTCCCGATCCAGCAGCGGTGCACTCGAGAACTGGGTCATGGGACACACGGGAGGCTCTGGGCAAGCTTCGCGGCTCGGGTTTCATAACCAAGTTGAAAGAACTCGCCGGGCCCAGCGGATCGCAGACTCCAAGAATGCCGGCCGCGACTCCTGAGCTACCATCGACTGCGAGCTCGCCTACCGCCCTCCGACACACAATCCGGGCTCCCCGCGCCGTGAACGAGGGGAGCGACGACGACGCAGATGCCGAGGAAACGGCAGACGAGACCGCCGCGGGGCCGTCGAAAGGGAAACAGAAGAGGAGAAGGCGCATGCGCAAGTTCAGGATGGAATCCTACTCGGTGCCCACTACTCCCCAAGTGAGCGCACTGGGGCCAGACACGTCCGATGCCCAGAGCCGACTTGCCTTCCTGAGGCGCCCCACCATGGCCAGCGTCGACGACCACGGGTTTTCCGAGGGTGAAGGGCGCGACCGTCTTGCTGGCCAGCGTGGCTTGAGGAGGGGGAACTGGATGTCCAGGCCAGGTGAAGAAGGAGAGGAGGCCGACAGCCCTGCGGGTCTTCGGGTAGGCCACCACTTCAGGCGTCTGTCTGCCCTTGGCGGCGGCGGCGGCGGCGTATCTGATGGAGACGCCATGAGTCCCAGGAGGCCCTTCTTTGGGGCCGATAGGGCCTCGACGTTTGGTGTCCAGAAGTGGCGGCAGGTCAAAGGCGCGCTGAAGCTCTTGCGCCAAAAGAAGGACGAGCAGTTTGATTTCTCCAAATCCGCAGAACTCATGGCCGAGCTTTTTGGCGGTGCGCCGGCCGTCTTGATGCTCGCAAGCATGATCCAGCGCGACGAGCACGGCAACAAGAGGATACCCGTCCTCCTCGAGCAGTTGAGGTTGCGGATTACCGACAGCACTCCGGCCCCGGATAAAGACAGCGAGAGGCATTGGATGTTCACCATGGAACTCGAATACGGGAGCGGCCCGAGCCAGATGAAATGGACCATCAAGCGGACCATCAAGGATATCCTCAACCTACACTGGAAGTACAAATTGACCCTGGGCAACGAGGGGTTCCCTTCCAAGGATCATGGCGCCCGTCGGCCCAAGCAGCCACGCTTTCCCCTGTCCGCCTTTCCGTATCTCCGTGGCGTCAGAGGCCTGGATGACCACGATGAAGAGGAGCTCGGCAACGAGACGCGTGCCGAGGAAACCGCCGGCGAGATCACTGCTGGCGAGGGAACGGTCCAGGAAGGGACCGACGTGGAGGACCGGCCGCCCATGCGCAAAAAGCGGTCACGCATGCCCTACCTCGGAGGTCGAAGAAAACCCTCGACCTTGGGTTCGAACGCCGACCTCAGCCAGATCGTCGTTGACGCGGCTGCACAAAGGAGGAAATATGTCGAGCGGCAGCAGAGGATGCTGGAGAGGTACCTCCAAGATATGATCCGCTGGCTCATGTTCAGGGCAGACAGCAACCGCCTGTGCCGCTTCCTCGAGCTGTCGGCCCTTGGAGTCCGGCTCGCGGCTGAGGGCAGCTACCACGGAAAGGAATGCTACCTGCACATCCAGTCATCCAAAGGCCTCGATTTCCGCCGCGTGCTCACGCCAGGCAAGGTGATTGCCAGGCACAGCCGGAAGTGGTTCCTCGTACGGCAGAGCTACATTGTCTGCGTTGAATCGCCCGAGAATATGAACATTTACGATGTCTACCTCGTCGATTCGAAATTCCGCATTGTCACCAAGAGCAAAGACAGGCACCTTCGCGCCATAAGCCGGGAGCGGGACGAGGACATTGAAAATCTCGACCCGGCTGCTTGTCAATCCACCGACAAGCACCACACGCTCAAGATCATCACATCGGAGCGCAAGGTGAAGCTTTTCTCCCCCAACCAACATCTCATCTCACAATTCGAGGAGTCGATCAAAGAGATGCTCAGAGACACTCCCTGGCACCGCGAGAATCGCTTCGGCAGTTTCGCCCCGGTTCGGACGGGGGTGCATGCGCAGTGGCTGGTCGATGGGCGCGACTACATGTGGAATGTCTCTCGGGCCATCAGCATGGCCAAGGACGTTGTCTACATCCACGATTGGTGGTTGAGTCCCGAGCTGTACATGAGGCGGCCGGCCTGTATCAGCCAGAAGTGGCGTCTCGACCGCCTGCTCCAGCGGAAGGCTGCTGAAGGCGTCAAGGTCTTCGTCATCGTCTACCGCAACGTCGAGGCTGCCATGCCCATTGATTCCGAGTACACCAAGTTCTCGCTGCTCAATCTCCACCCGAACATATTCATCCAGCGGTCACCCCATCAGTTCAAGAAGAACCAGTTCTTTTTTGCGCACCACGAAAAGGTCTGCATTGTGGACCACGACATTGCCTTCGTTGGCGGCATCGACCTGTGCTTTGGCCGCTGGGACACCCCAAAACATCCCGTGGTGGACGATAAGCCGACCGGCTTCGAGCCTCAAGACGCCCCCAAAGACGCCGAACACTGCCAGCTGTTCCCCGGGAAGGACTATTCCAACCCCAGAGTCCTGGACTTCTTCAAGCTCCATGAGCCGTATGCCGAGATGTACGATAGATCAATGACGCCGCGCATGCCCTGGCACGATATCGCAATGCAGGTCGTGGGGCAACCGGCACGAGACCTCACTCGCCACTTTGTTCAGCGGTGGAACTATGTCCGGCGTGGACGGAAGCCGACCCGGCCCACCCCGTTCTTGCTGCCGCCACCGGACTGTAAGCCAGAGGAGCTCGAGGCAATGGGCCTCAACGGCACCTGCGAAGTGCAGATCCTCCGTTCGGCAACGGCTTGGTCGCTCGGCATCGAGGACACGGAACACAGCATCCAGTCAGCGTACATCAAGATGATTGAGAACTCGGACCACTTCGTCTACATCGAGAACCAGTTCTTCATCTCCAGCACCGAGACGCTAAATAACAAGATAGTGAACGGCATTGGCGACGCTCTGGTCCGCCGGATCCTGCGGGCCCACGAGAACGACGAGGACTGGCGCGCTGTTATTGTCATGCCGCTGATGCCGGGCTTCCAGAACGAGGTGAATCAACCCGACGGCTCCAGCGTCCGGCTGATCCTGCAGTGCCAATACCGCAGCATCTGCCGAGGAGAGCACTCCATCTTCGGGCGCCTCCGGGCTGCCGGCATCGAGCCGGAGGACTACATTCAGTTCTTCAGTCTCCGGCAGTGGGGCAAGCTGAGCAACGGCGTCCTGACCACGGAGCAGCTGTACATCCACGCCAAGTGCATCATCGTCGACGACCGTATCGCTCTGATTGGATCAGCCAACATCAACGAGCGATCAATGCTGGGCAGTCGCGATTCCGAAGCCGCCGCTGTTGTCCGCGACACAGACCTGATCTGGTCGACCATGGCGGGCCGTCCGTACCAGGTCGGGCGGTTCGCCCATACACTGCGCCTCCGACTGATGAGGGAACACCTCGGTCTGGATGTGGACGAAATTCTAGACGAGGAGCGGCAGGCTGACCTGGACCGCGAAGAGCAGTTTGAAGCAGAGATGAATGAGATTTATGACGAGGAGTCCGACCCGTCACCCATGGAAGAGAGCTCAAGACGGCCGAGGTCTTCTTTTGCCGAGCCGCCCAAGACCCCGACGCTACCTCACGAGACCCATAGCGTCAATCATGATCTTAGCGCCGAGGAGCGTCGCAGCCGGAGGCGTACCTTTTCCAAAAGTTCCAAGCGCCAGCCATCGCCCGCAGAACTCCCATCTGATAACCACAAGCGAGAGGTGGAGGGGTTCGGGCCTGATCGGTGGAAGACGGCGCAGGAGCAAGGTCTTGACCAAGGCAGAGACTCTGTCATCGTCGGCGACCGCGAAGTGCTCCTCAAGGATGTTGGGGCGGAAGGCAAGGGAACGCTCGACACGCCGAGGAACCCGCACGCTCTTCGTCGCTCATCTGGTGCGGCGACTCCTGAAAGCGCTCGAGTCCACGATGGGGTGCCGCCTATGCCGCCGTTCGACAGACGGACGACTGAGCAGGCCGGCCTCCCGCGGGCAAACCAGCTACCGTCGTTGCCCGTCATCGATGATACGGATATCGGCGGCCCACCGGTCCGAGTCGATTCGGCGGGCCGGGCGGTCCAGAGCACCGCCAGCTCGCTGCCTATCGACATCAAACTGGCCGACATCCACAAGGACTGCATGCGCGATCCGCTCAACCCGTCCTTCTACGATGACGTGTGGTCGCGCGCGGCCGAAAACAACACCCGCATCTACCGGCGCGTCTTCCGGTGCATGCCGGATTCCGAAGTGACCAACTGGGCCGAGTACAAGGACTTCAACAACTACAACGCGCGCTTCAAGGCGAGCATGGACGGCCACCGGACGAGCGAGGAAGGAGAGAAACCCCACACGGCCCCGGGGGCACCGAGCCAAACCGCCGCGGCCGCCGGCATCGGCGCGCCAGGCCCTGCTGCCGCCATGGCCGCCGTGACGGAGAAGCTCGGAGGCATCGTGGGCAAAGCCGCCGCCGGCAAGATGACTTCCTCCGACGGTCCCGCTCTGGACGAGAAGCGGGCCTTGGCCGCCGCCGCCGATGGGCCACGGGGTGACGAAACCTCTCAGCGGCCGAGCACGCACCGCGACGCCGAGAAGCAGCAGCAGGACTGCGCCATCAACTCGAGCCGCGACACGCTGCACGCCACCGAGACCAACAACACGCGCCTCGGCCCGCGGCCCGACAGCGGCGGCCGCAAGGAGCGGCGGCCCACCTTTTCCAACCAGGAGAAGCCCCCGCCGCCGACGGGCGTCAGCATCGGGTCCGGGAACGGCGGCCTCTCGTTGGCGGGCAGTAACATCAACAACCCCGATGCTCCCCCGCAGTGCAGCGGCGGTGGCGGCGGCGGTGTCAAGGTGGCGGGGTCGCAGAAGCGGAGGCGTCGGGCTACGACTAGGGGCAGCCGGCCCCGCTTTGGCGCGGCCGACGAGGTGCTGTCCCGCGGCGAGGCCGAGGAGCTGCTGCTGCTGACGCAGGGCCCGCTGGTGCAGTTCCCGTATGACTGGCTGGTGGTGGAGGAGACGAATGGGAACTGGCTGTTCCAGGTGGACCAGGTGGCGCCGTTGGCGATTTAGTGAGTTTCTCTCTCTGTTTTTTTTCCCGTCTTTGAGAGTGTGGTGGCTAACTTACGGCTAGTAACTGAGCGTGTCTGGACGGATTGGCGGTTTGTGAGGGATGGTTTGCTTGCCTGCTACCTAAAAGTCGGGATAGAGAGGGGTTCAGCAGTTCCATCGGCGTTGGGTTTTATGGTTTTGGGAATTTCCCCTTGAACCACACAGCATTTCTGGGGCATTGGCGTGCGCTGCTCATTCTATTTCATTGTGGGATTAGCCTCGCATGGCCAGATATCATACATCCCTCTTCCTTTTGTCTCACCCATCTTCTATTTCCTCCTCCAGCTTATTTTACACACTATATACATATACACTTTGTAGTCCTACACCAAGATTCTAATACTCAAATCCAATCAAACCCGCTCGCTCACCCAAATCGCGCCGCGACACCCCGCCCGAATCACCCCCGTCAACAGCCAGTGCGGTTCGGCTTTCTTGGCGTCGTGCTCTACGGCATGGTCCAAATGCTCCAGCTCCTCGTCGCGTATCCGCCGCAGCGTCCCGATCAGCTCCCGGAACTCCCCGCCCACCTCGTACCCCTCGGCCTCCCACTCGCCCACCATCTCCAGCAGCGCGCGGATCTGCGAGTTGTAATGCCCGCCGATCTCTGTTTCCACCGCCTCGGTGCACGCCATGGCCGCCTCGCGGCCCATAACGGCCGTCGTCCACCCCAGCCCGGTCGCCATGACCGACCACAGCGGGTACAGCGCTGTCGGGCGCACGCGGTGCTTGGCGATCAAGGTGTTGAAGGTGGACAGGTGGCCGGCTTCCTGCTCGTACATGTGCCGCATCAGCGGGCGGAGGTGGGGCTCGCGCGCGACGAGGGGCGGCGTCTGGGCCGTGTAGATGAGGGTTGCGGCCAGCTCGCCGGCTTGGTTGACGCGCAGGGCCGAGGAGAGGAAGGCTTGTTGGGCGGGGGTGAGGGGCTTTTTTGGTTTGGGGGGTGGTGGTTGTTGTTGTTGTTGTGCGTTGCTGGTGTTGCTGGTGTTGCTGGTGTTGGGATTGGCATTGGAGGAGGACGATGATGCAGCAGCGAGGGATGCGGGAGCGGGAGTTGTGGATGAGAGGAAGCGTGCTTGTAAGGGCTGTTGTGCCTGTGCGAGCAGGCTGCGCTGGCAGTGGCGCAGGGGCTGCCAGAGCGGGCGTGGGGACGCCATTGTGATGTGATCCGAGTTAAGGTTCTTGTCGTTGTTCGTTGTTCGGGAACCTCGACGACCGAATTCGGCCGATGTCCCAAAGAGCACCGAACCTTAAGGTACCTTGGTTAGTGGGCTGATTGCCTGATGCCCCACAGCGCCGGATAGGGCCGTCACCAGCTGTCGGGGCCCAGCTTCAGGCCCGCGCCTGGTGGCACAACCCCTGCCCTGGTCCGGCTGCATGCCAAGAGCCAATTGATTGCGGGTGCTGATGGCCGGGGCAGGCCGTCTTAAAGTTGGCCATCGCGCCTCGCAAACTTCCTCCCTTCCGCAACTTGAACCCTTCAACGACCTACGCTCCTGCCCCGCTACTGCGCGCCCCTCGCCACCGTCCACGACGTCGTGAACTCTCCCGTGCCTACTACGCTTCCGACCACCGTCTGAATAGGGGAAACGCCGAAAGCCGCTGCTGCAATCCCCAATCCCCAATCTCCAATCCGCGATCGCGTCGCCGCCGATTCGCACCGCGCCATCCATCGACGCATCGCCGTGCCGTGCCGTGCCGTGCCGTCGCGAACGAACGAAGCCTGCCTAATTCCTAATCCCCCGTGCGGGAGTCGCCATAATGTCTGATATCGATGATGAGCTGCTTGCGCTGGCCGGTGGCGATGTGTCGTCGGACGAGGAGCCCATGGAGATGAGCCGGGACGAGTCGCGCTCGCCGTCGCCCGCGCCGGCGTCGTCGCGGGAAAAGGAGACGCCAGCGAGGGGGGTGGCGGCGAAGAAGGCGCCTGCGACAAAAAAGAGGCGCGCGAGTAGGAGCGACGATGAGTCGGAGGACGAGGGAGAGGCGTGAGTTGTGCCCCGCCTCGTTTGCTATTATCCATTGCATTTGCATCCTATTGTCGAGCGGATTTTTATTGTGCGGTTGCGAGAATGGGGCAAGCTCGAAAACTTGGGAACCTCTTTCGTTTCGCAGCTTCCCATTCATTCTTCTTCCTACTTTCGCTCTCCAACTTCCGAGTCGCGCAGACCTCACTCCCAGCATTCGCACCCTAATCATCCACCACCGTTTTTTTAAATACTGCGCATCTCGCATCACGCATCACTTGCTAGTAATGGCTGTCGAAACCATAGCGCTAACCACCATGGCGCCGCCCAGATCCTCGCCTCCGGCCTCGCCGAGCTCTCAGATGTCGGCCCCCATGGACGAGTCCGATTCCGACTCGGACGCCCCCCAGAACCGCGCCCGCAGCGCCGACGACGACCTGCAGTACCCCGTCGAAGGCCTCTTCAAGAGCCACGAGGAGAGGGCGCGCATTATGAGCATGCGCGAGATCGAGCGGGAGCAGATCCTGGCCGAGCGCAGGGAGGAGAACGAGCGGATCCGCCAGAACCGCATGCTGCGCCAACTCAAGGTCAACCAGGAGAAGGACAGCAAGAAGCGAAAGGCCGGTGCCGCCGACCTCGAAGATGCCGCCCGCAAGTCGTCCCGCGCCCGCACCAAGGCCGGCGAGAGCAGCGACAAGATGGACACGCTGCGCCGCGCCCGTGAGGAGCGCAGCAACCGCAAGGAGCAGCGAGAGCGCGAGAACGACCGCCGCAGGCAACGGTCCCCCTCATACCGCCGGAGCCGCAGCGCCGATGACCACGACAGCGACGTCGACTGGCGGAGGGACGCTCGCCAAAAGTCCAGGACGCCCGAGCCCAGAGAAACCCCGCCTGCTGAACTACGCGATGTCGAGCGCATCCGCGTCGGCCGCACCCGCTTCGCCGAGGTCTGCTTCTATCCCGGCTTCGAGAAGGCCATCGCGGGCTGCTACGTCCGCATCAATATCGGTCCCGACCCCACGACACGCCAGGACGTCTACCGCATGGCTGTCATCAAGAGTGAGTTTCTCTCGAGGACAATTCGTACTAGACCAAACAACTGACAGCGCATAAGGTTTCACCCAGGGCCGGCCCTACGCGATAACCGATCGCGCCGGGCATCAGATCGTTGTGGATTCCTACATCAAGGCTGCCCACGGCAAGGCGCAGCGCGAGTGGCCCTTCATCACCTGCTCCGACAGGGGCTTCACCGAGGCCGAATGGAACCGGTACAAGCAGGTCTGCCTGTCCGAGGGCGTGCCCATCCCCACCAAGCCCGAGCTCGTCAGCAAGATCGGCGACATCAACGGCCTCATCGAGCGCACCTGGACCGACCTCGAAGTCTCCGAAAAGCTCAAGCGCCAGAACGCCCTGCACATCAAGTACAGCGGCGTCGAGCGCGACCAGCTGACCAAGCAGCTCGACATGGCGCGCGCCCGCGGCGACGACGACGCCGTCATCGCCCGCCTGCAGGAGAAGCTCGACAACCTCGAGACCCCGCGCCTCGCCTTCCGCACCTCGCTCAACTCGGCCAAGAAGAAGACCGAGAACCGCGGGCCGACCCAGCAGGAGAAGCTGGCGCTGCTCAACGCCGAGAACCGCCGCAAGAACGCAGAGTCGGTCCGCAAGGCCCAGCTGCTCGAGCGCGCCCGCGCCCGCGAGGTCGAGACGACGCGCTCGCAAGGCAACAACAACGGGAGCGGCGCCAGCACACCTGCGGTTGCCGCCGCCTCGGCTGCTGTTGTCGCGAACGGCAACGGGAGTGGCAATGGCACGCCCCAGAAGACGGGGCTGCTGCCGCATATCGCCAAGCTGCAGGAGCAGCAGCGCAGCCAGGCCAAGCCGGGCATGCCCGTCATCCATAAGCCGCTGATGGATGACGACATCATTGGCGCGCTGGATCTGGATATCGATATCGAAATTGACTGATTGGCGTCAGTCAGGGGGTGAAGGCCGGGGAGCCGGGGGGATACAATGTGGTTTTTCTCTGAGGAGAAAAGAAGCTTGGGATCAAGTTACTTGCTTGGGCCTGCAGACTGAGTTGGCATCTCCATGGAAGAGCCAGTCCACCTATTTAGATATATAGCGTGCAATCCATCACCTGCTTCTTATTGTGCCTACTTCCTACTCACACCCGGTGATTACTGACCCCGTGTCTTTAGAGTGATGGTTGTATGTACCTCGCATCTCCCCCGTTGTGTCCAAAGAGGGCCACTAGAAGCACTTCACAATCATGTCAGGGGACAGTCATTAAAAGCAAAACACCTCATCCGTCATTCTATTCATAATCTTTCCGCTACAAGCACACAACCAACACAAGTGTAGAATGGTACAACATTTGTAAACTTAAAGACACAAGCGGCCATGAATCAATCCAAACTCAGACCACCAGAAAGTTGCCGCACCGCGCCTTTGCTTGCCGTGCCTCGCAGCATCCCAACCGAAGCCAAGCTTTCATAATCTTTCATCCTCAGCAGCAGAAAACCAAAACGCTAAAATCATGGTACAGGTATCTTATTTCTTTGCATTTGCCTCTTCGCCCAGCCCAGGTCCCAGTTCGGTAAATCCCGCGAGGCCAGGGTTAGTGTTGTAGTACAAGGTGTGTAGGTAGTGTTGTGAAAAGCAAGCCCCCCCATCTCAAGGAAGGCCTGCTCGAATCCAAAAACAGACAGCCTCGACCATCCCGAGAGGCTCAAATCGTATTAAAAATGTGTATAACGTGCAAATCTTTCCTTCGTAACAGCGGTATAGTCGGCTCTGGTTGCAGCATCCAGCGCGGCGGGCACGAAACTCAAATCTTCTTCTTGCGCTTGACCTTGGTCTGGGTCGGCACGGGGGTGGGGCTCACAAACGTGACGTGCCTGGCCTCGTCTTGCTTCAGCTTGGCCGCCTTGCTAAGAGACCCGCGGCGGTGAGGGGCCGGCCGTGGCGTGTCGTCCTCGGCGCAGCTGTTGTCGTTGATGTCGATCTCGGCAACGTCCGAAACGCTCTCGGTCTCCATGGCATCGCTGGCATCCGAGGCCGACCCGTCATCCCAGTCATCATACTCCCCATCGTCACTAACCAGTGATGGCGCATTGTTGCTTGCCGCGGTGTTCGGGCTCAGATCCACGCTCATCTCGACATCATACAGGGGGGTTTCCGGGAGCTCGGGTGACTCGGCATCAGTTGAGCGGCGGTTTGTCGTGCGGTGACCCTTGTTGCTGGCGGCCCGATAAGCAGTCGGCGGCTGGGAAGGCGACACGGCAGCCCTAGAAGGCATCCTCATCACAGCCTGCGTGCGCGCGGCATAGGCCAACAGCTGCTCTGGGGTGGTGGCATCCTCGGTTATGGTCGCCTCGTCCATGTCCGACTCCGCATCAGGAGACGGCCACGTCCAATCCACCTTGGTTTTCGCCTCGGTCACTTGCTCCTCCAGGTTCCCGCCCAGCTTCTTCTTCTGCATCAACCGCGACAGGTAAGGAACATCCGAGGACCCGACAAAGCTATGCGAGGACTCCCCGGTTGGAACTTGGGACGGAGCTGAAATCCCGGGTATGCTGCTCACACCCGGCAGCTTCCCCGCCTTGTAGAGGTCAAACGACGCCTTGATACGGGAAAGGAGGGCTCCGTATACTTGGTGCTCCGATGTGGGCTCGGAGCGCGCCAAGGGATGAACCAAGCCGGAGGGCGCGGCAGCAGGAACAACCTTGCGGTCATTGCCCATCATGGCACCGCTCTCGTCGACCTCGATCGGATGCCCAGAGGCGACGGCAGCCTCCTCGTGGCTCTTGAAGTCCCTCCTATGCGCAATGCGGCAGTGGTTGATGAAACCCTGCGTGCTTGAAAAGTCCCATCTGTGGCAGTCGATGCAAATGAGCTTGACTGTGAGGCCATCAGATAGCCGCTTGACAATGCACGGCGAGTGCTTGTCCTTGGTCTGTGGGTATCCACTGGATAGCGCCTGTAACCTCTGGCCTGCGCTGCCGCGAGCCGGCCGCTGTTTACCAGAGCCTACAGCATCTGATATGCTGCTCCTCGTCGCCCTACCTTCTGCGGTGTTCTTCGCACGGCCCGTAGCCGCGAAGCCTTGGGGCTCGGGCTGGAGGCCATCAAACGCGGGATCAGGTATCAGCCACTTAGCATAATGACGCGCATACGGCCCCTCAACGACACCGAACGGCGGCGCCCATTGCGGCACAGGCTCGCCACGTCGCGATTCCAAGGCAGGACCCGTGCCGCTGCTGATGTGCAGCATCTGGCTGGGCGTGGGGCACTGGAGGGGGTATGGAATGAGGTGGCAACGCCTCAGCTGCTCGAGCGCAACCTGGCACCTGGCCAGCTCCTGGTTGATGAGCCGGAGCTCGTCATGCTTCAGGAGTATCTCCAGCCCAAACTGCATCTGAATAGCTTCCTTTGCCGCGTCAAGGTCGGGAGCCGTGCTTCGCCTGCGCAACAAGCCCGTCTCGTCGCTGTCGGCCGATGCCGAGACTGGGGAGGGCAGGTCGCCATTCTGCTCTGTTTTGAAGCGCTTGGCCGCCGGATAGGCGCAGGCAGCCGTGTCGACAAAGCTTGGGCGCCGCTTCTTGGGGGAGACGGGCGTGGAAAGCCCCGAGCGGCTGTGCGCGACGTGACCGGCGCAATCTGGGAGCTGATGGCGCCCATCTACCGTCTGGTCGCCTCCCCTCGAGTCGGACGTCCAGAAGCGGAACATCGGCATGGCCGGAACCGTGGCTGGTGAGAGGGATTCCCGCGAACGCCAGAAGTGCAGACGTCGGGGAGGGCGGGATCGAGGATGCGACGGGGTGTTTTTGAATGTTCGAGTGTCGCAAGGCAGCAATGCGGCGGCGCGGAAAAGGGGGCGACCGGGGGCGGTACGTGTGACTGGACAAGGCTGACGTAACTGCCCAGCTGCGTGCAGGTGGGTCCGCGGATGGATCGGCTTGGCCTTTTCGGATAGCTCGGCTTAGTCAGTGGTGCTAGACCGGGGCTGAGTGGAACCGGAGCTTGGCTGGTCGCTGCTGATGTGGCCCGACCCCAGGCCAGAGGCGAAAGGCGCTGGCGCCACTCTGGGTTCGGTGCTTCGGAGCGGTCGCGACTGCGATCACCAGCCGCTCAGAAAGAAGCCGGGCTGAGAACTGCGCGAGAGCTACTTAAAGCCTCGACAACGGCGTGGAATGCTGAGAGAAAGGGAGTGTGAGAGCGTGAGGAAAAAAAGATAGAAGGGAGCGTGCGAAGGTGGAAGGAGGAAAATCGGTCGGTCGCGCGGCGCTTTTGCGAGGTTTTGGGGCTGGTTCGCTGAGCGTTGGTTGCGAGGTCGATTGCGAGGTTGGGGGGTGGGCGGGTGCTGTCGCGCAGTGTTGGAAGGGGAGCCGGCTGGGCTGAGAAGGGGGAAATTGTTTGGGATGCGAGCTGGGAGGCAATGTTGGATCCAAAGAGGACAGGGGGCAAGTGACTAACGCCGCCTGGGCCACAGCCAAGGACTGGCCTGGAAGGGGCGGCCTAGCAGCTGATTGGATGGCCGGCTGGGGGGCCTGGGGAAAGGTGGGGCTGCTTGCCTGGCCAGAGCTTCTGCCGTGTTCACGGGCGTCACAGCCGAGAAACGGGAACTCGAAACTTCCAACAAAGCTGCAACAGCATGGCTCGGTCGCGAAACAAACCGAGGGGCTTTTCGTAGACCCTCGCCTGCCTCTAAGTCTGGCCCTGGTGTCTGTGTGTGGGCGTATCACAGTATGCTACATGACGGATGACGCCGAGGACCACATGGAATACGCAGCTCCACTCCGCCATTACCATGCTCCCGTCGTTGAGGACAGCAGGCGCATCGAAGACGTAACTCGCGTCTGCCTGTCGATGATGGAGGGCACTGTGCGAGTGGGCTGTGCTCACCACGCTGTTAGTGGACATGCATGATGCAGCTTGGAGGCGTGTTTCGGAGCAAGGATCTTATCATGTCGCACCAGGAATGGGCCCCCTCCCTTGCATCGATACTTCGGGCTGGGAGAACGGTGCACGGATGCCTCCGAAATTTCAAGACCGTATTGTAATTTCATTACTGCTGGCGAGAACGCACCGGAAAGTTTTACACCCCAGTAAACCAGTCTCGCGCTGTACCAACAATGGTTGAACGTTTCTGGCAATTCGGCCTCGATCTAAACTCCTGCATCTGGAGGATGCATGGTTGAAGGCTCATTCGTACGAAGTACCGGCCTCGAGCCGGCATATGAAAACTGTCTTCTGGAAAGATTGCTACATGCGTGCTTACCCATCGCAGTCTGGAATACCTCGACAGCAGACAAACAGACAACGACGACGGGTTTTCTTTTTTTTTTTTTTTTCCTTTTTCTCCTTTTTCGTCTTGTTTCATGCTTCAAGTGTTAGGACAGTCCGCCCCATTCCACGGCTACACTAAAAGCCTATACCTATAGCGGGTTATATCATGCCATGAGAAGCCGGTCTTGTCACCTGTCCCTGTCGTGTAAGTCACAGTAGGTGATTTTCTTCCAAGTGGGGAACAAAGTGCCAGAGTGAAGAAAAAGATGCCAGAGGCTGCAACACTACCATGTAGACAGACAGATTCTCTTGGCCTCAGATCACAAAGTGCCTTCAAATTGTCACAAGTCGACAGACAGCAGGCTAACTGCAACTTTGAATGTTGAGAAAAGCGTTGTCCTGCACTTCAGCCTTATCGATAAAGACGTGGCCAACCCCCCCACAGTCTGACACGCCAAATCGGCAGTGCTCTCGCGACCTTTCAACCCGATGATTGGAAACTTCACCCAACTTGAAAGGTGGTCGCAACAACTCCTCGCAACCTCAGTCAACAGATGGAGATTCTCTAGGCCGCCATGGCCGCCCAATCCCCAATGCAGCTATCACCCCCAAATCCAAGCGCTGGCAAGCGGAAATTCCACAGCGACAGCAATGACCCAACAACCCCCAGGAAGCGGCGGGCGGCCGATCTTCAAACAGAGACCCGGACGCAAAATCGGCCGCAAAACCCGCCACCAACACCCGGCGGTTACAGCCAAGTCTACAACCCACTCCTCGCCAGGCTGAGCCACAAAGTCGAAGTCAAGGCCATGTCCGTCATGCCGTCGACCAGCATCAGCAGGCACGTCGACCGCGCCCTCGAGCACCTCGGCCGCTTCAGCCCGTGGGACCAGGCGATCCTCCCGGGCGTCGTGGTCCTCTGCGCCAAGTCGGCCGCCACCAGCAAGCTCATCACGATAGCGGAGCTCGTCCGGCGGCGCATCGGAGAGAGCGAGCAAAAGTGGTTCCAGTATAACGTGCCGAAAGAGATGGTCTTGCAAGAGGCGGCACCGGCGGCCACGGAGGAGCCCTCGGTGGTGGAGGACACGTTCATGGCGGTCGACCAGGGAGGCGACGGAGGCGCAGACGACGACGACGAATACTTCGAGCCGAGACAGCCGACCATCCACGAGCAAGCGGTGCAGCCGGCCAAGGTCAGGTACAAGGCGCACATGGCGGTCGTGCTCTCCAGGGTGCCGCTAGACGAGCTGCAATCGGAACCGAATGTTTCGGTGCAGACGAACGAGGAAAGGATCGAGTACCTCCGGAAGAAAAGAATGGGGTTGGCTGGGTAGGGGTTTTCTGTTGTCTGGGGAAACCTGTCGAGCCAGAAGGATTGGAATTTCATAGCGGCAAGAGCGGGATCAGAGAAGAGCCCATGCTCAATTAGGATCGTGTCGTGGGACTTGGAGTCTGAGCATACAGCGTGATACCCAACATTTTTACTAGGCAGAACATCTGCTAATATGACACCACGACCCCAGCACCTCCTCTCCTAGAACCAGTGTCTGCAAAACCAGCGCCAAGGGAACGACTCGCCAAGTATGCAATTTCTAACAAACGCCAACGGCATGAATCCATGTAAATGCAAGTAATGTCCGTTTCCCTGACGATTCCCGTCGAGTCCCCCATCACAATCCAGTCACGACATATCCAAACTTATGCTGCCATCTCCTCCATCCAACCCCCTGCCCAGAACCACAGATGCGAGGCCGACGCAAGCATGGTGGCGAACTGTCACCGTCAATCTGCCCAGTGCTGACTTCCCGAGGTACTTGTACCTCAAGGGTGCTTGTCCTGAGACGAGTACGTGATCCGCAGGACAAAGTTGACCACCACGGCAAGAAGCAGGATGATGGCCAAGAACGTCGGGCCGAACCGGTCGTCAAAGCCGGCCTGCCCCCTCATCCGGATCGACTTCGCTCTCCAGTGGTACGTTATGAGTGCATATATCATCGTGGCCATCGCGACACCCGTGAACAGGAAGGACGAGATGAAGGCGGGGCGGTCGCCGAAGTTGAGCATGCCGATCGCCAGGGCGCCGAGCACGACGGTGAAGTTGAGCCATGAGAGGAAGGTCCGCTCGTTGGCGAAGAAGACTTTGGGCTCGACGCGCGTCGGGAGCGCGATGCGCTTGCCTGTGAGAAAAGACAGGTTAGGCGGGGTACTAGCGGGTGGGTGGGTGGCTGGGAGAGGACGAACCTGGCGCGGTTTGGAGAAGAGGTTGGCTGGACATTGTGACAAAGAGCTCCGGTGGTGTGTTGCGGTGGGAGAGTAAGCGACGCGGGGACCTGTGTTTGCGTCGAATTGCTGGTTGCCGTCTGTCGCGAGATGTAATCCTCTCGTCCCGTCCCGGCTTTTGGTGTTTTCTGCTCTCAGAGGATCCGCGCCGGCAGTCGGCAGTCGGCGGTCCACCACAGCTGCAGTTGGGGGCGCAGAAGTTGAAGCTCAATTGATCAATCAGAAAGAACGTCAGCCGCCTCCGCTTTGAAGCTGAGCTGAGGTGCACGTGGGTCGTGCTTGGCATCTGACTGGCAGAAAACTCGACCAGGAGGCTCAGCAGGTTGCGTCACAAAAGGTACTTCGCTGGAAGGTCACGTGGTCGGCTTAGGCTCGCCTGCTTATCGGAGCCTTGGGGCGCTGCTCTTGTGGTCCAAGCGCCGGTGAGGCTGGTGTGTTAGTGGCTTCCATCGGCCCAGGGGCAAAGTTTGGGTATCGATAGTTACGGCCAATACCGCGACGTAAACAACAATCGCTAGTCCAAACCGCGATCTCAACTCGGTGCCTCCCACCACGCAATCCAGTCAATCTCAAGCCTCAGTGATCCAACACCGAAACTCTAGCTGACATCCGTCCGTCCTTACTCTTGGTCGCCTTGCCCACCATCGTTCAACGGGTTCTCCATCGCCCCTTCTCCGCAAACGCAACAATCCCCGCCCCTCATTCGATTGCAATGGCTGCCCAAACGAACGCGGTATGGCTTTCGACGGATCCGACTTCAGCTTCAGATCAGTTGTCCCTAACGTCGACAATAGCCGATTGCGCTCAAGCGCCTGGAGCAGATTGCCACCGATGTGCGTCAACAACCACCCAGTCCAGACACCGCCAGTCTCTGCGAGAGTCCAAAAAGGAGGCGCTGACAGTCCGGCGATAGGTGTGCAACAGCGTTCTCGAAAGTGCCGAATACTACGAGCACCCCAAGACGGCGCAATGGAACGAGACGATCATTGTACGTTGGCGTCGATGCTCACCGCCAACCTGGCGCTAACGGATGCTCCCCTCGCAGAACAAGATGCTCAAGGCCGTCATGTCGGAGGCCACTCCCCAGGGGGCCACTGCGCCGGCCTACAAGTTCGCCATCAACAGCACCATCGTCCAGCACGTCGTCCCCACATCGCAGCTGAACAAGCCGACAACCCCGTCAACAGAGGAGGGCGCGTCCAAGAAGGGACAGGCTGGCCGGCGCGGCATGCACAGCGCAACGGGCGGATACTGGAACGAGAAGACGGACGGCATGTGGAGCTTCAAGTGGGACGGCGAGGCCAAGGGGCTGGACGTCGTCCTCATGGTCATCTGGATTGCCGTCTAAAGACAGGTTGTGAACATTTCTACATGTGCATACTTTAATATCATTTTCCGTGGTGCCATGCGCGATAGCCCGAGGTTCGTTGAGGAAAGCACTCTACACGGCAATGTGGACGAGGCAGGCCGTCGAGGTTACAACCGTTGACACCAAGCCCCATCGGGGTACAGCACCACCGAGCAGCTCCTGCGGCCCATGGTCTAGTCTTTGAGGTGGAAGCGCAATGGTCAGGCTGAAAGGCTGAACTTGAGCCTCATCCGCGCTTGTCCGTCCCCTGTGCTTCCCCCGAAGCTGCTCACGCGACTCCACGGGCCAAAACGGCCGGCCCAGTTCCGTGGCCCGACTTCGCCGCTGCGGCAGTGGCCCGTGACCACGGCCGTGGCACAGTCGATCACGACAAGAACTTGCGACGATCTCTTGCCACCGAGGTCATCACTCCATCCACATTCATGCCGGCTGTTGTCGGGATCAAAGAAATGACATCCTGGAAACCAGCCTGCCCTGCTGCAGCGCGATAAGAAGCAACGGCTCAAGGTAGAATATTCGGCGCAAGTCTATCGTCCCGGAAATCGGAAACCTGGGAGATGCTCGGGAGCGGCGGGGCAGAAAGGTGGGGTTCGAGAATGATCCCTTCCCTGGAAGCACCCGGCAATGCCAACTCAGGTCTGTTTTGCAATCTGATTCAGACGAGTCAAGTTGTCTGTGCGAGATGCCTAGTTGTGGAACGCCGTCCTGCTGTATACTAAGACTATTCATGTCGATTTATAATTGCATCTCAAAGATTTTACAAGGCTTGGGAGCCCACGCGGTCAACAAAACAGCTTGCTGGCGAGTGCCTTCCCGCCCGAAACAAGACCTGGTTCTGGGAAGAGCAAGTGGCGACATGGCAGCCGCGTGACGTTGATTTGCCAAGTTTGAATCGACCACTTCCTTCGCCAAGCGCCAGTGTGCGACCTTGACGCGCAGAGAGCGCTGCAAGATGCTCTGGAGCGAGAGATCCAGATGGGTCGATCCCCACAGCTTCCTGCAACCCCCTTGTCCTCCAAGACGTCGACCAAAGACGTGCCGTCTTCTCTCTCAGTTGAAGCCATCAGAGCACGTCTTGGGCACCCATTGGCGGAACAAGCCTGCAAACTCCGGATCCCGATTTCGAGGGCCGTTGATTCGCACACGGGGGCCTCTGGGACACCACACCCATTGTCTGCTGTCGACAGGAAAGCATCCCAGCTGCGTCCTTGGAGCCCACAACTGTGATCCATCCTTCCACTCCACCAAACCGCGCCGGATAACAAGACGACCGGAAACCGGACCAGGGAGCCCAGTACTGACCGCGACAGGCAATCAGGGGCGCTGATCACCCTCCCTCGGGTTTCTTATTTTTGCCCCGTCGCACCAGAGTTGTCGTCCTGACGTTCTTGTACCTTCCCCCCCTCCATACCAACCAGTGCTACCCCAAACTCTCCTCGGCAATCTTAGCGCCCCCCTCCCGGCCAACTTCCAGCACCAGGCCTGGACATTCGGTTGCTCCGGTCCACTTGAGCCTGGCCACTTCGTCAGCCCCGGCAGATCTCTCGACTGATCACAACAGGCACAAAGAAGCGCCTCGCCTCTCTCTTTGCAGACGGATATTAAATCCATACCCTCCCGCTCATGAGCTTGCTAGTGAGGGGCTCTCGACATCCAATCCGTACAACCATCGGCATCGGTACCTAATACCGCTCTGTGAACGGGCCTGATATCTAAACGAACCAACCGGGCTTGACCATCCCCCCCACCTTGTGGCAGTCGTCACCCATCCAGCTTATACATTAGACGCACCGAGTCCAGCTTGTCACCCATCCCCTCGAGTCATCTCTCGCCCAACTTCGAAGTAAACAATTCAACGCGCGTGATCTACAACGCTGTCGTCAACTGCGTCACGCTATTTCGCTATGATCGAGGTCCTATACAATGGCCCGCCCTCGATGGAGGGGTCCAGGTCGCCATTCACCAGAGAGGAGCATAGAGTGAGGGAAACCAGCCTCGCGAAGGGCAGCAAGCGCGCACCGCGCCGGGCGCAGACTCAGCACGAGTACTTCCTCCCCCAGTCTCCCGCCTTCACCCTCTACACCACGCCACAGCCATCCCCGATTCTCGAGGACAGCCCCAAGTCACCGGCAGAGCCGCCGCAAGAGCCAAGTCAGAAGGAGGTGGAACGAGCGCGGGCACCGGCGCGGAGGCCGCCTCTCGGTCCTCCCCGGCGGTCCTACTCGGTGACGGACCAGCAGCCCATCCCCCGCCGCCACAAACCGACGGTCAGGCTTGCGCTGATGGACCTGCCCCCCGAGCTGCACTTTGCCTTCTTCGACTTTCTCGACCCCATCGACAGCACCTGCCTCGGCCTGACCAACAAGCACTTCTACGCCATCCACCGCCGGCTGCACGGCACCGTGTCCCTGACCATCCGCCGGGACGGGCCGAACGACCTCGAGTGGGCGTGGCATCTGGCGGGCAACCTTGTCCGCACGAACCCCTCCGTCGTCATGGACAGCAGGGACGCGGCGGCGGCGGCGGCGGCGCTCCAGGGGCTCGGGGAGAAGGAGAAGAACGCGCTGTCCAAGCTGCGGGTGCGCGGGCACGGGTACTGCCGCATGTGCGGCGTCACGAGGTGCCAGCTGCACAAGCACATCCAGGAATGGATGGGCGAGGGGCTCGAGTACTGCTCAGTGAAGCAGAAGTTTGGGCCCGTGGCGCCCGAGGGGTCCAAGTCGTATTGCTATATGAGCAAGCCGGGCGATGCGCGCCGGTGCGGGCGGCACTTTGTGAGGAGGACTACGGTTGAGCTGCGGTGAAGGGGTTGGGGTTTCGACGGCACAGCGTTTGTGTCTCTGGTTTGCGGCGTTCCGTTTGTGGTTACGCCTTTTGGATGGACGAAGCTTTCTCTCTTACTTGATGATCCTCGAAGAGTTGTTTGATCGAAGTGCGCGGCCAACTCAGACATGGGTTTCAACTTTCAAGGTTCCAATAGGGCATGATAGCTCGTGAAGTAATATTGAGCTTCGGTTTAATCAAAGTGCAGTAGTGCATTTTGATGTATATTGCATCTGAAGTCCTGTGCCCCGACCATTCATTGCCCAACATCAGACGACGGAAAATGAATGCTGCGATGGTTCGGTCTGGTCTGGTCTCTGAAAACGGCCAAGCCAACGCCGCAGCAAGCCACCTGGAGCTTGGGCATGCACGGGCCGGAGAATGACGTGACCACTACAGGGGCCATGGCAGCATCCCTGCAACCCTTGAGCCAAGTCTCTCTGGCGTTGAGCAAAAAAGGAAATTGTTTTTGGAAAACTCGGCACGCCGGCGCCCCTTTCTTGCAACCCTGGCCAGCGGCAGCTTATCTTCGACTGCGCCCGATGTGGAGGCACTGAACGCGACACATCTCGAGTTCCCGAATTGACGTGTTTGGTGTGCTGTCGAACTTTCTGGCTGCTCGTGCTCGTGCTCATGCTCGCGTGTGGGCCAGCTCAAGCGCCTTTTTAACGTTACCATTTAATACCCGCTCCCTCGGCCGGGATCTCTCCTCCTTGACTCGGCCCGCGTACACAGTACGTCAGTCAACCAGCGGATTCACCCACCGCCGTGCTACTTTTGCATACTATCTCAATCTCTGTCCGCCTATCACCAAGTTCGAGATACCAACCGCTTGCTTAGAGAAGCGGGTGGTGGTTGCAATTGGCTATTGGCAACCCTCGAGTCCGTCAGACACAGCAAAAGACCACGCGTCATCACCCCCAGAACGAGCTGCTTGGCGCATCGACCGCGGCGTCCCGGGACGATCAACGGCTTCCACGACCACTCCGGCCCACATTGCGTGCCCTTTCCCCCGTCCGTCCGCTCTTCCTCTCGGCAGGGCAAACCTCCTTGCTCCTGCCTGCCCACCATGGCGTCCCCGAACTCATCGTCCCACGGCGCCGGGAAACGCAAGCGCAACAACACGGCCAGCGCCCTCGACATGGCCCAGAACCAGACCATCCAGACCGAGTCCCGAGACGCCTCGGGCGAGGAGGGCGACACCACCGCCCCCGAGTCCGGCCGGACAGCCTCGGGCACCCACCGAAAGACCGACTCGACCACCAGCGCCCACCCGAGCAAACGCCAACGCGCCAGCTCAGACCAGCCCGCCGCTAGCTCGACAGCCGGCAGCGCGATAGGCCACCACACTCAGGTCCTCGATCCGGGCGAGCCGAGCGATACCACCGAGGCCAGCGTCGATATTGCCGAGCGGGTGACGCGCAAGGGGAGCCGGAAGGTCGCGTCGGCCAAGGGCGGCGAGGGCCCTGCCAATGGCAGCGCGATGGTCAGCAACAAGACCGCCGCCGCGATGCCCCCGCCTCCGATCGGCAAGCTTACCCACCCATTGGGCTACACGACGAATCCGCCTCCCGCCGGCCGGCCCGTGAGAGTGTACGCGGACGGCGTGTTTGATTTGTTCCATCTTGGGTACGTCGAGCAAGAGAGAGGGGGTGCCCGTTACCCCTAACGACAGTCTCCGCCGGGGATGTGAGTACTAACAGGAGTACCAGGCACATGCGCCAGCTCGAGCAAGCAAAGAAGGCGTTCCCCGACGTGTATCTGATTGTGGGCGTGACGGGCGACGAGGAGACACACAAGCGCAAGGGCCTCACGGTGCTCTCGGGCAAGGAGCGCGCTGAGACGGTGCGCCACTGCCGGTGGGTGGACGAGGTCATCGAGAACTGCCCCTGGATCGTCACGCCCGAGTTCCTCGAACAACACCAGATCGACTACGTCGCCCACGACGACCTCCCCTACGGCGCCGACGAGGGCGACGACATCTACGCGCCCATCAAGGCGGCGGGCAAGTTCCTGGTGACGCAGCGGACAGAAGGCGTGAGCACCACGGGCATCATCACAAAGTAAGCAAAAGCCACAATCCCCTAGCCCATTTACTCCCCAACGATGGCGACAACTAACCTGACCCCCGTTTTTCAGAATCGTCCGCGACTACGAAAAGTACATCGCGCGGCAGCTCAAGCGCGGCACCTCCCGCCAAGAACTCAACATCAGCTGGCTCAAAAAGAACGAGCTCGAGCTCAAGCGCCACGTCCAGGACCTGCGCGACAACATCCGCACCAACTGGGCCACCACGGGCCAGGAGCTCAGCCGCGAGCTGCGCCAGTACTGGCCCACCTCGCGCTCACAGAGCCCCGCCCGCTTTGGTGGCAGCAGCAGCAGCCATCATCATAATAACAACGGGGACAGGGACATGCCGCCTAGCAGTCCGCTCGGCCCGGGCCCGTCGTCGTCGTCGGTGTCGGTGTCGGGGGCGGCGGCGGCTAATACGGGCGGGTTCCCGTTCCCGAGGAGTCCCCCCACGGGGGGGCCGCCGACCACGGCCGGCGAGAGGGCGACGAATAATGTGAATGATTTTGTGACGGGGTATACGCTGGGGTTGATTGGGGGGGTGCGGTCGTGGGTGAGTCGTCGTCAACCTCCACGTTGTTTACATGAAAATGAGGGAGGGGATATTGTACTGACATTGTGTCTCTCTGCAGATGACCAAGAGCCGCAGGGTGTCGAGGGAAGGAGAGAGCCGGCCTGTGAGCGACGACGATTCCGAGGAGAGCGAGGACAAGGCTACTGCTGTGAGCGAGGGGCGCCGGTCGGTGCAGCTGCCTGCGACGAGTCAACGAGGTTGATTCACCTAGCTGGGGGAAGATTGGTCTGTAATGCCTTTCTCTGGTTTGAGGTCTGGGTGGTTTGTAAGTCGGTCTTTCTTCCAGATGAGGATGCTGCGGTTCTCTCCGCGTCGTCGGGTCTGGCTTTCGTTGCTTTGTTGGACTGCGGGCTATTGAGGGCATCAAACGGGTCACACACACACTCTCTCTCCCTCTGAGTTTTCAAGTCTGGTTAAGGGAAAAGTTGTGGTATAGACTGAAGAGGTCTTGTCTCGATAAGTCCGGTCGTTACTCCTTAGTGCAGGCTCACACGCAACATTATAATGGACCTAAACTGCTCAAGTTTGTCCCTGATGCCGTCGAGAGGTGCGGCGATGGCGTTTGCAAGCGTAGGGGTGTCAATGGTGTAATTTAGGTGATGCTTTAGATATCCTGGTTCCCGTCTGGCTATACCTAGACGGTGATGGTGAACGCAATGTTTGTTCCTCTTACACCCCCGTGAGTGACGAGGTGTGTTCGAGGTGTGAGGGGTCTACCGTTCCATCGCGATTTTCCATGAGCCTGTGATAGTCATGTGCATGATCGAAGAAGGCTGTTGTTGGCTGCATCACAGGCCCTACTGTTCCCCCTTGTTTGTTGGTTAGCAGTTGACTTACAGGGGGGAGGAAAAAAGAAATAGGTAGGATGGGTTGAGCTGTAATGCTTCCTTCGCCCTCTAGGATTAGTATCCAAATACGGTTACAGGGAGCAGCCAGTGATGATGGGCCAACAGTTAAGAACTACATCTTCTATTAGCATTAGGTACCTGTTCAAGCTTCGGCGGCACGGATTGGGTTACCTGTTTACCGTGATACGATCTTCAGCGGCCCCTCGCTCTAACCCAGGGATACAGATGCCCCTACCGGGGATACAAGGCCAAGTGGTTCCTCTCTATCTTCGGACTACTCGCGGCCGATGCCCCGTTGGCGAAGTCAAACCCACTAGGACATGAGCCGTAAGATGGCAGCTCCACCGTGTGCATCCGACCGAGCCAACCAAGACGAAACTCAATATCACTTGAGTACTCATGAAGCTTTGGAACGTGACTAAACAAACAAGATGTTTCGTTGGCTTCGTCTTTCTTGACCAGCAGCTCTCGGCCAGTTTGCTTATTGCCCAACGCCTGTTTGTGGATCAGGAGTTGTTGGTGGTGGCAACTTGTCTGTTTGGTCCCCTTGGGCGTCAATGTTGCCGGTCATCGTCTTGTCACTCGGGAGGGCCGGCGCCGTAACTGTGTGTTCGTACTATCTTGCCTGCTCAGTTCCCTACTGTGCCGGCTACTTGTTCCCCAATCTCACACACCCAGAGATCTGCTAGAGGCTCTTGTTTGTCACATGTCCACCCTGATTGCGCATTTCAGTGCGTGTGGCGGTCAAGGGCAACCACAGCAAGGGCCGTGCATTGTTGCTGCTGCTCAACCCGGCAACGCCAAGTTACTGAAAAGGGGGGCGGGCCTGACGTTCGGGCCAACAGAACATTAGATGGTATACGTGAAACTCTTATCAGCCTGTGAAGGCAAGCGGACAGCAAACAGAACGGGGCCGCATGCATGGGCCAACGACACGGCTACCGAGATGAGCTGCATCCCTCCCTCCCTGCAGGCAAGATAGCATCCTAGCTGCAGCCGTCTGGCTGGGTCGTCACGACGTTTCAGGAGATGAGACGGGCCTCCATCTGGCCTGCTTGCCTCACAGGGCTGAAAGGGGCGAGTGCCACATCGTGGGGCGGACCCAGCAGGCCGTATGGGCATCCGGCCCGAGCTGCTGTTGAACTTGAGATCCGGCGGGCTGGAACAAGCTGATGCAGCAGAAGAGCGAGTCTCCCCGCCGTTGCCCCCTCCCCCCTGCATGCGTTGCCGTTGGGGTCCGTCCGGTCCGGTCCTGCAACAGAATGTACGGAACGGAAAGGCCAGGGGAGAGTTGGGGGCTTGACTTCCCCGACAAACCGGCCGCGGGATTCGCCCCTCGTTCCGCAGAGCAGTTGGTGTGTGCCGTTGGGTCGTGGGTTTCCGTTCGCGGAGCATCGGATGGGAGATGTCCCATCTGGTAGCGAATCCTACCGTAAAAAAAGCCCAGCCAATGGCCAGCCACGGCGCGCTCCCCGATGGGAGTTCTTTCGAGGGGCGATATCTTGGGAAGCTGAGCAAACGGCGCCGCTGTTGGGCTCATCAGCCGGCATGAAACGGTTTCAGAATCAGCTGCAGCTGTGTGAATAGCTGCGTGTCTGGGGCGCGCAAACTCTCACCGAACGGGCCGTGGATGCTTCAAGTTGTGTCGCTAGGCGAGCGAGGCAGGACGGCTCAACCGAGCGTGGCTGAGTCTTATTGCACCAACAGCCGTGCTAACGCGGGTTGGCGACGCAGGCTCATCGGGCCATTTTTTCTCGAGAACATAGTTTGGTTTGACGTCGCGCCTCGAGGGACTGGCTGTGTAATTCCAGGTTGTAACGAGAAGAAATAGATACAATTTTAGCGGAGCCGACTCGAAGCGTCAAACGAGTCCAGCTGCTGTGATGGGAGGACGTATTGTCTGCTAACCGAAAGAAAAGGAACCTGGGAAGAACAGAGAAGTCTGCGTGCCATGGCATGTGTGCTGCTGTGCCAAAATTACCAAAGTAGTATTTCAACCTACCTTGTACGACGATACCGGAGGTGCGCTGCAAAATGGCTGGTTCTGTGTCGGGTCGACAACTTGAAAGTTGAAGATGGTCCGCAGCTGGTGAGCGGGAGGCTTCTAGGTTGTGCTATAAATAGCGCCTGGCGTGGGGGACTTGGTTTCAATCCAACCTGTGAAGCTTTCCAGCATCAGACCGGATTCGATACAGGTGTTGGCCTGTGCTACTGTACATTGCCATGTACATGTATGTAGTGCACATGATATTTTGAGACCCAGTGCCTTGTGCTGTTCTTCGGACCGGGCTGACGGGAGATCCCGCCGAGTTTATTCGGGGTTTGTGTTCAATCCCTTAACTGAACGTGAGCTCCCGTCTCGGCTGGCGGGGCAGGGAAGAGATCGAGACTAACCGTTACATAAGCCATACTAACCCACGTTTGGTGTAGCGTGAAGACCAGCTCCCGCTGTGGGGCCGCACCGAATCACCCCGCCAAATCGTGGCTTGTGCATCAAACTTGAATTTTAATTCCGATTTCGAACGAAGAGGAAAAGAAGGCTTGGCTGCGCATCATACTTCGTGCTCACCCTCCGCGGCTCTCATCCTCGCCGATGCCTTGTCGCGGCGTCACACAAACCGTCCCTTCCCGCTCATCCCGGTCCAGGGATTAAGCGCCGTTACAGAACTCTGAGACAAGCGCGCAACAGGGGCACACCCCTCAGCCAGGCTCGAGTGTGCTGCACTGCGCCACGGCCTAGTGCCGGCTGTCCCTTCATCCCGCCTTCACGCAGGATCGGACGAATCGGCAGCCGGGAACTAAGCGCCTTCCCGCCGTCCTGCTCACGAGCCTCCCCACGCGACGCGAAACACGGCTTTCCGGCCCAGGACGACGGCACCCGCGACTTGGGACCGTCAACGGCATCTCTACCATGGTCCGGAGCACGGGCTTACTACACCAACGCCCACCCATCATGCACATCCCGCGGAGCTGACACCTTGTTTGCTCCTTGAGTTCGCTAGCGTTGAGCTCTGGCGCTTATTTCCGCTCGTCGTTGGATTGCCGTGGGTCGGCCGATGCCAGAGTTGCCCGTGGTCCCGTGCCTCCGCGCTGGGCTGAAGAAGCTGAAGGGAAGGCCTGAGCGTCGGCTGTCTCCCCCACAAGCAAGCTGCACGAGATTCTCGCCCCCAACTCGATCGGGCGGGCAAGACACGACAGGTTTCGGCATGCCGTGTCCGGCCATTCTCACCTTCGCATTTGCCAAATACTTACGGATACCGAGTCCCCAAACCGCCACAGCTCGTGAGCTTTGTCACCAGACTTCAAGTCATGTTCCAACCGACGCCAACCTTTGCATCGTTCTCACAGCCCATCCCCTCCAAAAAACCCTTATCCAGATTGGGAACCAACGAAAATAGGATCTTACTGGCATGCGGCGCAGCATAGGGTTGCCCAATGACAAGGCTACGACGCCCAAGCCCCCCTGCACATCAACTCTTTCCGGTCGCCCCGCCTCCAGCCCCCTGTCAAACGACGGCCCATGCGCGGCGAGGAGAAGCGTCCCCGAAGCATTCACGCTCGGTCGATCGCCCGAGACAACCGGCTCACGGCTTCCCCTGGCGCACCGCCGCCGCCGTGTCTTCACACCACTTTGCCTTTCACCTGGCGTTAGTGCGGTTCTCGCGCTTAAGGGGACAAACTCCGTCACTCCCGTTGTGACATTCCTAGTTGAGCTTCCCGGGCAGGGCCAGTTGGGCGGCTACGCAGTCATCCCCGCTTCGTTGTAACCCACCTTCAAGGACCTGCCGAGCGAGCATGGCTCACACGCAGCACCAGGAGACTGGCCAGGTTCGCCATTTTTCCTCAGAGGCCGCGTCAAGATATGCTTGGTCAGCGTGCGGATATAGCCCTGTGCAACCTTGCTTGCATGAAACGTAGCTCCCGCTCTTCACCTAACAAATCGACGACTTTTTGGTAGCAGAATCTTGGATGCTTCTGTGGTACGTACGACCAGGACTGCGTTCAGCAGCCGTGCCTCCTGCTTGTCAGATCGGAGTCCGGCGCAAAGAGGGCAGCTGAACGCCGCCATCTAGACAACTCGCCTCGGGCTCATAGCAACAGGACAGCAAGAAGTATCTTGGAATCGGCCTTGCGCTCCGAGACTGATATCATTCAAGGACCGTTCAAACCGCCACAGCTTCTGGTCTGAGGGCCTGAATGTGTTCGTCGACGGCATGCCGCTCACTAGGAACCACCTCTCATGTGCACTCAGGGTGTGCCATCCTATCCAAGGCACTGTGGCTGAGAGTCGCGGTTAGCTTCTGTGTCGCGGCAACAGGAACCCAAATCAGATCTGGCGTTAACCCTGTGTTGCACAAGTCGTTCGTCACACCGCAGGGTACAAAGTAAGGTTCTCGAAGTCACTGATTCTTCTTTTGAGAACTATTACTCCATTCTGCATGGACGCTCTTCGACTTGGTCGAATGCATCACCATAACAACCCCCCCCCCACCTCCTTTTCCCTTACCCCTGCATCCTTGGCTGACAGGGGGCAAGGGGGGAGACCGGAAGCAACAAACGGGAGTAGGGCTAAGCCTCCCCTGCAAAGCGCGCCAAGACCGTGCCTTGGCTCCCCATCCCATCCCATCTCTGCGCGACTTCTCCAGGAGCGTTGGTGGGCGCTGTGGGCCGTCTGAATATAGCAGCGCCGCAGACATGCCGCGCTGTCGTACCCCAGAATGCTTCGCGTCCCATTCTCAACGGACGCGGTCCCTTCGGGCCCGGCACTGTGACCACTGACCGTCATTCTGCTGCATCCCCTGTTGTTCGCCGACCACTTCCCGGCCGGCCGAGGCTTGTTTCCCGACTCTCCAACTCCCAGCCCGAGTCTTGTCACTCTTGTCTTCGTCCTGTTGCCCGCCCTCTCTGCCCCTCGCGTGCTGCTGCAGCCGCGCGTGTACTGCGTGTACTGCCGTACCTGACCCAGACTTTGTCGCCCTACTAGTGTTTGTTCCCATATCGACTGCTACCTCTCCATTCGTTTCAGCAGTCCAACAGGGCTGTGTACTCCCAACTTGGCATCTGACTTCCATTTTGAGGGACAGCTCGTCGCCCATCATGGCTAGCCTCAGCTTTATAATGGATGTCACCGACGACCACCACCACACGGCCGGTCGAGCCCATCTCAATAAAAGGGAAAGGGGCGCAAACAACTTGACCAGTGCCGGCCAACTCCATGAGGCAGCACCCCCCAGCCCAGAAGCCGGCCCAGGACATGTCAGTAGTCCCGGCCTGGCCACCACTGAGCAGGATATCAACCCGGCCGCCCCCGCTGGCCCGACCAAACGGCGTGGTGTTTCGTCACGGGGTCCCAAGTCCGCCGCAGCAGCATCGCAGGCAAAAATAGCAGCCGGCACAGAAGGCATTGCTACCGTCTCGCCTTCGACCTCGTCATCGCCGCCCTTGTCCGCGCCTAAAACCCGCAAGTCGGCACGCCGACGGAGGAGCACAACAAGCAACGACTCGATGGACCGGCCACGATATGGCTCGGCCCGCTCCTCGTCGTCAATGGGTGGGGGCCTACAGAGACCGATGCCTCTTCACTCCCCGGCAGCCGAGTACGCGCCCAAGATCACGCCCAAGACGGGGCGGGTCAGCAAGGCAAAGAAAGGCCTGCCGGTCCATGTCTGCGACATTTGTCGGCCCCCCAAGGTGAGAAGAGCCCTCGATCGTGACCCCCCTGCCTCCTTTAGCGTTTGCGTCCTGACAGGCAATGGCAGACTTTCACAAGGGCCGAGCATCTGAGGTGAGCATCTCAACCTCCCCTACCCGTGTATCCGCCCCCAAGTCCCGCACTGACGCTCATGTTCTCAGGCGACACCAGTTAGGTCACGGAGCACCGCAGTTCCAGTGCCCCGGTTGTGACAGGTCATTCCACCGAGCGGACCTGCTGGCGCGGCACCAGCAAAAGCAGTGCGTGTGTCATGACTCTTGGCTGTACTTGTGTGTACTGATGTCTGCTCCAGCGAACACGATGGCGACGACATGTCCAGGGCGGGATCCGCGCAGCAGAGTCCACACCCGTCCCCGGCAGCCCTCGCTTTCCAAGCCCAGCACTCGCCTCGAACACCCGCCGCTGGACCAGCGGCCTCTCCCGCGGCAACCGAGATTCCGCCCACACCCAACGCTGCCGTGGGGACCCAATCCAGCTTCCCGCAGGCCAGCAATTCCGCACACGGAAGCAGTGCCGCCGCCTACAGAGCAGCTCCCCGGGCCACGTCACAGGATTTCCACAACTCGTACACATTCTCCCCAACCATCTCCATCGTAAACCCGGCGCAGTCGTCCTCGTATCACGGCAGTCTAGGAGGTTACCAGCCCCGGTCCGGTCCGCCGCCGCCCATCTACGTGGTCACCCAGGATCTCCAACCGCCGAGCCTCCAGCAGACTGATTTGCCAGGCCTGCATGACCCCTCGCCAATGCCGTCATCGGCTTCAGACAGTACCTATTCGACGCCGGCATCAGACGTCTCCAGAAACCCGCGCCCCTGGGTACGTGGACACCGGTCACCGTATCCTAGCACGACACCGCGCGGCCTCCAGAGCTCCGGGCCGGGCATCGAGGCAAGCCCATCCCTTCCGGGCCCTTTGTATATCAACTCATCGTACTCGAACCACCAGCAACAGCCTGAGCATACCTTTGGTGGCACCATCGGTGTCCCGTCACCCATGGTATATTCCACGGCCGGCGCAGGGCACCACCACCCCTCCCTGAGCGCCTCTTCGAGCGGCGGCACTATCCATGCGCCCCAGCATCAGCATAGCAGCCCGCTCTCCTCCCTCCGCGGCCAAACCCCGCCCCTGGATACATCTTCCCACGGGGCTGACAGTTTGCTCGTTTCCGCACCTCGTCTCTCGGGCCACTTGGGCTCCATGGTCGACCTCGATCGCCGAAAGGGGGCCGTGATGGAATCGCATCACGACCTGCTGAGCTCAGAGGCGTCCATGGGCTTGAATGTGCTAGGGGGGCTAGCTGTCGAATATGCTGCCGCAAGTCCCGGAGATAATGCTAGCCACAGCAGCGGCATTGTTGCCGAGCTCGACCTGGCTCTGGGAGACGGGTGTGCTTTGCCGGGACACTCCTCCATGACCATTCCGCTACCGGGGCCGGTCCGCGCCGCCATCCCCCGCTACCTTGACATCTACTGGGCACAGGTCGACCCGGTTCTGCCCCTCATCCACCGCCAGACGTTCGAGGCGGCCCCAGAGGATGTGCTAAAGTGCGCCATGGCAGCTGTGGCGACGCAACATCTTGACAACAGGGAGGACCGCACTCGGGGGAACCAGCTGCACGAGTTTGCATGGCAGGAGGTGAAGCGGGTGAGTGACGGGCCCCTATCCCCTACCAACCCCCAGTATTGCCCATGCTGACAAGCACCCTCCTTTCCACACACACAGATACCCCAATGGAGCCTCCAGACCATGCAGGCCATCCTCCTGTGCGAGTATTTTGCGCGCTTCCGAGGCCGCAAGGCCGTCACACGACCTTCGAAGCCGTTCGAGTCTCTGTATTCGAGGGTGAGTGCTGTACGGTCCTTTAATGTGCCGCCGTCCTCTGCTCTTGCCGAGGACAACCATTTCTGGCTCGTCGACACCACGGCTTGGTCCCCTGCCTCTTCCCCCGCATCCTCTAGTTCTTCTCTTTGTGACGCTGTGACCCCAACCTCCAGCGCCATGTCTCCTTTCGCTCTGCGGCATTTGAGTCCGCTGCAGACCGCGTCCTGGGGCAGTTTCCCTTCTTCCCGGGTTCGGTCGTCGGCGACATCACCCTTTGGGACCACTTCCTTTTCCTCGTCACAAGACCCGTCATTGGTTTTCGGTTTGCCCCGTTCTATGGGCAGTAATCTTAATCCTAATCTTTCTTCATCTTCTTCTTACTCTCGTTCCCGAAGACAGCCGTCTTGGTCCTCTCTCTTTGCCCCTGATCGTCACAGCCCGGTGTCGGCCACGGCGCCTTCTCTTTCTCTCGCGGCTCCCCTCTTCCAGGCTCCCGGACAGGCATACTCACAGCGTGTTTCGAATCAACAGGTCCTGTACCAGAACCCGGACATCCTGGACCACGCAATGCTCGCCGTAGAGCAGCAGCACCTCTCTAGCCAGGACCGATGGCACAGTTGGATCGACATCGAATCGCGCCGTCGCCTCCTCGCGGCATGCCTCTTCTCCGACGGCCACGCCGCCATTTACCAGCAGCAGCGGCGCGCCCAGGACGGCGAGGCCGACGCTTCCCTCCAGCTGATCCCCCTCTTTGGCCGCAGCACCAAGCTGTGGGAGTCGACCTCGGCAAAAGAATGGGACAACATCCTGGCAGCCAACCCGGGCGAGCTCCAGCCCGAACACGTCCCCCTGCTAGAGCATCTCACGCACGAAGACGTGGCGCGCCGTCCGCCCATCGACCGAATGATCATCCTCAGCGCCCTCGCGCAGCGACTGCCACGCCGCCAGCGACCACTCCCGGCCACCTCGCTCTCAGCCAACAACTCCCCAGCCCCAGAACTGGACCCGCACACGCACCACATGGGCAGCCAGTTCAGCCCAGACCAGCAACCCACCTTCCTCCGCCACCACCAACCTCACCACCAGCACCACCACGCCCAACCTGACCCCCACCTCGACGGCCTCTACCCCTTCGACGCCGAAGAGCGCATCAACGCCCTCTTCCCCGCCTGCCCCATCGCCAACACCTACCTCGCCCTGCACCACACCCCGCTGCGCGACCTCCTAGCCGTAGGCGGCGACTCATGGGTCTTCTCCCAAAAGGTCCTCCCGGCAACCTCGTTCCACGAGCACCAGAAACGCCTCAAGATGTGGGTCACCTGCACCACCACAACCAACGGCAGCGGCGGTAGCAATGGCAGCGGCCCCCTCGCAAGCCTCAACGTCCTCCGCGCAACCGTCTACGCAAGCCGCGCCATCCTGGGCTTTCTCGACCGCGAGGCGCGCCCGCACCAGCACCAGCAGCACCATCCCAGTAGTGGGGTAGGCAGCAACCCCGCCGCGCCGTGGTCGGCAGACATGTCGGATTACTGGGCGCTGTACGTCTGCGCGCTGATCTGCTGGGCGTTTGGGCACCCCGCCGCGCGCGGCGGTGCCGGTGGTGGTGGTGTGGATGTGCAGGGCCAGGGTCAGGGTCAGAATGGCGGCGGCAGCAGGCAGCGGAGTACCAGCAGTGGAAGCGGGAGGGATAGTAGTCCCGCTGCTGCCCTGCTGCTGCTGCCGAACGGCGCTGCTGCTGCTGCTGCTTCACGGCCGGGGAGTGGTGGCGCGTCCACGGCCGGGGATGAGGAGGCTGTGGCATGGCTACGGATGGTGGCGGGCGCGGGGGCCCGGCTGGAGGATGTGGTGCGGGCGCGCGGGCGGCGCGAGGCGGCCGGGGTGGTGGGGTTGGTGAGGAAGCGGTTGGAGAGCGACTGTGTGGGTGGGAGGAGCAGGCTGTATGTGGATGCTGTTGGGGTGCTGAGGAAGGTGGAGGAGGGGGTTGGGTGGAAGTGGTTTTAGAGGCCATCGTCCATCCATCCATCCCCTCTCGTTCTTACCTGAATCCTCGGAACCCTCGCCTCGCTTTCTTCCTTCAGCCTCCTTCGCCATATCTCTCTCTCCAAGCCGCTCGCCACGAACCGGAACACCACACATCCTCCCCACGCCGCGCGGAGTAACGGCCACACGATCACGCCATTTTCCCTCTCTTTCGAGTTCACTTCTTCCTCGCTTCAGGGCCTCCAGTTTCACTCCTTTCCAACGTTTCAACCAGCCGTGGATCTAATGGATAGACGGACAAGCATATGGCATACACGGACAAAGTGATTTTTTCTATTCCTTTTTTCCATTCTTCGCATCGGGTATATGGGATGGGAAACACGGTTACGATACCTCGGCACGGAAAAGTCGGTTGGTTGGTTGAGTCCAGTCATTTCCACATGTTTCAAGCGGCAGCACTCTCTTTTCTTCCCCAGCACAGCGGTCACGGCTTGTCTTTTCTTCTTTGTTATTCTTTTCCCTTCTTCTTCTTCTTCTATTTGGCAGTCTAACTGACTGCCGGTTCTGTATTGTATTATTATGTACCAGTTGCTAGTCTCGAGTTCTGTTTTGCGCATGTACGTTTAGGATATGAAAGAGAGACGGGAAGGGAAAGGGATGAGACAAGATAATCTAATGATAGATGAAGATGTAATGATTGTTGGAGCAGGAGTTGGCAGGCAAGCGTGGGCGGAAGCAATAATGGGGCGCTTGTAATACAATGATCGGTTCTGTTTGCTCTCAAGCTTCATCTTGGTTGTCAGCATGTATAATATGTGACATAGCCGAGGCCGGTGACTTCTATTTTCACGAATATATAGAATATGTCTAGAAATATCTTCTTTACCCCCTCTACCTGCCCTGTGGTATCCCCAAGCGCCATGTGTTAAAACACGCACCACACCTCTTGAGTTGATCAAAATGCTGCCTTGAGCTGCCCCAGCTGATGACAAAACGCCGATAACTAAACCTAATACGAAACGGTATATTTGTCGACTTGCGTCTAGAACAAGCCGTCGATCTCGCCCGTCTCGACATCGACATCAACGTTGAGGTAGCCGGGAGCAGTAGGCAGACCGGGGATGGTCTGGATGTCGGCGGCCAGAGCGTAAAGGTAGCCGGCGCCGGCAGCCATGCGCACATCCCGGATGGGCACCGTGAAGCCCGTCGGGGCACCCTTGAGCTCCGGGTCGTGGCTGATGGAGTACTGCGTCTTGGCAATGCAAATGGGCAGGTTGCCGAAGCCCTGGCGTGTGTACGTGTCAACCTTCTTCTGAGCGAGCTCGCTGAACTCGACGGCGGCGGCGCCGTACATGTCGCGGGCGATCTTCTCAATGCGCTCCTGCACGGTGCCTTCGAGGCTGTAGAGCAGCTTGAAGTCCTTGGGCTTCTCGGCGGCGGCGACGACGGCGTTGGCAAGGTCGACAGCGCCCTTGCCGCCTTCAGCCCAGTGGTTGGCCAGGACGGCATCTTCGGCACCAGCTTTGATGGCTTCCTCGCGGACGACGTCAATCTCGGCCGGCGTGTCGGTCGAGAACTTGTTGATGGCTACCAAGACGGGCACGCCGTAAGACTTGGCGTTGGCGACATGCTTCGCCAGGTTGACGCAGCCCTTGCGCAGCACGTCGACATTCTCCTCCCTGTAGACTGCGTCGAGAGGAGCGCCGGGCGAGATGGGCGGGCCACCTCCGTGAACCTTGAGAGCACGGACGGTGGCAACCACGATGACCACATCCGGAACCAGGCCCGAGGTCCGGCACTTGATGTTGAAGAAGCGCTCACCGCCCATGGTAAAGTCGAAGCCAGCCTCGGTCACGACAAAGCCGGCCTTGGAGGCGTGGTCCTCGTCCGGCTCGGTGCCGGTAAGCTTCAGGGCCATCTTGTCAGCCAGGATCGAGCTGTTGCCGATACTGATGTTGGCAAACGGACCCGCGTGCACAAAGACGGGGGTACCCTCCAAGCTCTGCATCAGGTTCGGCTTGATGGCGTCCCTCATCAGAGCTGTGAGGGCACCGCCGGCGCCGATGTCGTCGCAGGTGACAGGGTCGCCGCTCCTCGAGCTGGCCACGACCATCCTGCCGAGGCGCTCCCGCATGTCGCCCAGGCTGGTGCTCAGCGCCAGAATGGCCATGCACTCGCTGGCGACCGAGATATCGAAGCCCGTCTGGCGACTGTGGCCCTTCTCGGTGGGTGCGTTTCCGACGACAATGCCACGCAGATGGCGGTCATTGACGTCGAGGACGCGGCGCCAAGTGATGGTCTCCGGGTCGATGTCAAGACGAGCAAAGCGAGTGATCTCGTCTCCGGTCAGCGAGTCCGGGTCCGCCTTGTCAATACCCAGCTTCTTCAGGCGACGCAGCATGACGGGCGCAAACGCTCGCTTGCCGTTCTTGGTAGGGACCAGCCGCCTGTAGAGCGCCGCGTCCTTCTGGGAGCTCTCATGGAACATGCGGGTTTCGATGGCGGCGGCGAGCAGGTTGTTTGCAGCCGTGATGGCGTGGATGTCACCAGTCAGATGCAGGTTGAACTCATCCATGGGAATGACCTGGCTGTACCCGCCGCCAGCGGCACCGCCCTTGATGCCGAACGTCGGGCCCTGGCTGGGCTGCCGCACGTTGGCAAATGTGACGCGGCCGACATGGGCGCCCAATGCCTGGGCAAGACCCATTGTTGTCGTCGACTTTCCCTCACCCAGAGGCGTAGGAGTGATCCCCGTGACAACGACATAGCGACCATCCCGACGGTGGGCGAGGCGCTTCAGCAGATCGAGATCGACCTTGGCCTTGTACGAGCCATACGGTTCCAGCTCTGAGGGCGAGATGCCGATCTCTTTGGCGATCTGTGTGACGGGCTTGGGCGCCTGCGCCCGGGAGATGGCGATATCAGAAGGAACGGGGTCCAGGAGCTTGAGGTGCAGGGGCACAATGTGCCTCTGCTTTTCCACTTCGAACGACTGGGTCGCAGCATCAACGACGTTCTGAAGGAGCATCGCAACGGTCATGGGGCCCACGCCGCCGGGGACAGGTGTGATATGGGAAGCAACCTGGGAGGCCGACTCAAAGTCGACGTCGCCCACCAGACGCTGGCCCGATTTCTTGGTGGCATCGGGGAGGTAGTTGGTTCCCACATCGATGACAACAACCCCCGGCTTGAGCTGATCGCCCCTGACGAAGGCCGGCTGCCCAATGGCAACGACGAGCACATCGGCGTTCTTGAGGTACTGATCCAGGTCCTTGGTCTTGGAGTGGCAGACGGTAACCGTGGCATCAGCATTCTTCAGGAGATAGCTGACGGGGCTGCCGACGATATCGCTCCGGCCGAGGACCACGGCGTTCTTGCCGGCCAGTTCAACACCGGCTTCCTCGAGGAGTACCATGACGCCCTTGGGGGTGCACGGGACAAAGAAGGGGCGGCCCCCACGCTTGGCCAGTTCGCCGATGTTGTAGGTGCCGAAGCCGTCGACATCCTTCTCGCTGGCCACGGCCGAGGTGACATTGTACTCGGAGACATGCTTCGGGAGCGGCAGCTGCACCAGGATGCCGTGCACGGCCGGGTCGTTGTTCAGGGCGACGACACGGGCGACCAGCTCGGCCTCGGTGGAGGACTCGTCGAACTTGATCAGCTCGCAAGCAATGCCGCACTAGAGGTGCTGGGTTAGATGCCGGCTAAGTCGACGGGCACTGGTTCGGGGTGGCAGCGTACCTCCTCGGCGGCCTTCAACTTCATGCGCACATAGGTGGCTGCGGGGTATTCGGGCGTCAGTGTGTCCCCTGTTCTTAGGCGTGGTGCTATATCGTCGTGGTCGGGGCTTACATGAATCGGACCGGTCACCCACTGCAGCGCCGGCGGTCAGTTTAGTCACAAATATTGGATGATATTGGGATCCCCAGGATCCCCGGGGCCGCGGCGGGATGCAACGCACCTTGGATGATCTTGAGGCACGGCTGGAAGCGCGGGTTGATGCCCTTCTTCTCGGCGATCTCGGCGTGCAGGCGCTCGCGCACCTTGCGGGCAATCGCGGTTCCGTCAATCTTTGTCGCGGCCATGGCTGCTGCCGAGCTGGACAAGGCCCTGAGAGCGGTTGCGGCGGACGCGGGGTGATGAGGACGCAAAAGAGCGCTGGTGTGACTCGTCCAGCTCCTCTTGGTGTTGCTCCTGCTGCGGGTTGGGCTGGAGACTGATGGAGCCCCGCGAGGTGGTGTGGGACGGCGCGGGGCAGCGGAGCCAACGGCAGCCGAGAGAGACGGCCGAAGGTCGGCTGTCAGCTGAAGTATCCGACTGTCACTGTTGACTTCCCCTGCGTCACATGCGGCACCGTGAGCAGGGCCGCGTTGGCCTTTCCCCGGCCGGAGGATCGAGAGTTTTCTGCGACTCGAAAATCCAGCATGACTCGATTGGAATTGACTTGCCGGCGAGCCGTGTGTGAGAGGCGTAGTCGGAACCCTCTGAACCCTCTGAACCCTCTGGACGACGCGTGAGAGAGTCATGGTTCCTGTGACTCGGCCGCGCCCTGCGGTGAAAGGATCGCGAGCTTCCGGTGACTCGTCTCCTCGGCCAGAAACACCCGTTTCGCCAGCCAATTGATGATTCTCAAGGGCGAGCAGGAAGCCAGACGAGAAGACCCTAGGCCTGGATCCCTGCGTATAAAAGGAGTCTGGTGGTGGAGCGACCGCGGTTGAGTCACCGCGCTCTCAAAACTCAGACTACAGGCGACAGAACCGGCGCGAGACGGGGCGGAGACACAATAATAAAATAGCAAAACGATCCATGCTGGCCGCGTCTCCCACGGGATACGTCGCCGCATCTATGTTGCGCCTTTGGCTCGGGGTTGTCAATAAAATAAAGGTGCTTTTGGAAACCGACGGCCGAGAGTCCGTGGCCCGGGACCAGAAAAATCCCCCAGCAGTTGACACGGAGCCAAACCGGCGCCGCTGCTGTGCTGGGAACGGAAAGGTCTCTGTCTACGCTGCAGAGAGCGTTGCAGTGCGCGCCGGCCAAGCTGTTCGCAAAATTACATAGTAGGTACCGGAATATTGAGCCAAAATGCCGGAACATCCGTGGTCTCCTGTGCTCGCCCCCGTCATGAATCCAGCGACTCGAACGCAAGAAGAAGCGCAATTTCGGTGGGCGGCGCGAGTACAGTTCAACCCTTGTTTGTTTGTTACCTAGGTAGCATAGGACTCGGACTTTTTACGAATCAAGTTAGAAAGAAGGAAAACGAAGGAAATAGGAAAGCAAGCAATAGAAAAGAAAAGGGAAAGTGAAAAGATAAATCTCTCTCACTTTCTTTTTTTTTAAAAAAAAAAAGAAGAAAAAGGTATCGTTCTGACGATAGAACCTTGAGCGAGACCCCCCTTCTCCCAAGGTCAGGCGCTAACAAACAAACAAGGGGACTGACTGTACGAGGTGACTGTTACTCGGCGAAGCCCACTTGTCTGAAAACAGAAGGCGGCCAAAAGCCCCTGCCCTGAGAACCAACAATGACTCCACTGAGTCACCGACATGAAAGTGGGGCAGCCATCGCCCCGCGATGGCGGCCGTGGCCTATCGGTGCTGCGCAGTGCGCACAATCGGAAAAATTACTGGCGCCCAAATCCATCCGGCGAAAGAAAGCAACGCCTTGAAAGAAGCGCCCCGCAATAGCTCGCAAAGACGACCCGGCGCTGATATCTGCATTTATTTCCCTGCCGAGAACGACAGAAATCACCTCGAACAATCCCAACCGAGACGACCGCAGCCGACCTCCAACACCGCCAAAATGAGACCCATCCTGTTGGCGGGCCATGAGCGTGCCCTGACCCAGATCAGGTTGGTCGCCTTGAGCGTTCGCGGCGAGACTGGGCTTCGGAGCTGACCTGCCCGCGTTTCTGCAGATACAACCCCGACGGCGACCTCATCTTCTCGGTTTCGAAGGATCAACAAATCTGCGTGTGGTTCGCCCACAACGGCGAGCGGCTCGGGACGTATCGCGGCCACCAGGGTGCCATCTGGACCATCGACGTCGACCCCACCTCCACCATCCTCGCCTCGGGGTCTGCCGACAATACAATTCGGCTCTGGGACATCAAGACGGGCAAGTGCCTCAAGACGTGGGACTTCCCGACGGCCGTCAAGCGCGTCGAGTTCAACGAGGATGGCACCAAGCTGCTGGGCGTAACAGAGAAGCGCATGGGGCACCTGGGCACCATCGTTGTGTTGGATGTCAAGATCGACGTCGAGGCGGAGCAGAGCGACGAGAAGGCCCTGACCATCGTGTGCGACGAGAGCAAGGCCACAGTCGCAGGGTGGAGCTATCTGAGCAAGTACATCATCGCCGGCCACGAGGACGGCTCCGTTTCGCAATACGACGGCAAGACGGGCGACCTCCTATACAACATCCCCATCCATGAGCTCAACCAGCAGATCACGGATCTCCAGTGGTCACAGGACAGGACCTACTTCATCACCGCCTCGAAAGATAAGACCGCCAAGGTATGTTTGGGGGTATCACATTTGAGCATCCAAATCAATCACTGACATCCCCCCCCCCAGCTCATCTCCGCCAAGGACCTCGAAGTCCTCAAGAACTTCACCGCCGACACACCCCTCAACAGCGCAGTCATCACACCCAAGAAGGACTTCGTAATCCTGGGCGGTGGCCAGGCCGCCATGGACGTCACCACCACCGCCGCCCGGCAAGGCAAGTTCGAGGCCCGCTTCTACCACAAGATCTTCGAGGACGAGATCGGGCGCGTGCGCGGCCACTTCGGCCCGCTCAACACGGTCGCCGCCGACCCGACCGGCAAGGGCTACGCCAGCGGCGGAGAGGACGGCTACGTGCGCGTGCACGCCTTCGACAAGGGCTACTACGACTTCATGTACGAGGTGGAAAGGGAGCGGCAGAACCGGCTAGCGGCCGCTAGTGCTTGAGGTTTCTGGAGTGTCGTTTCTGGGGTAGCTTGAGGGCGGTGGTTCGGCATTTACAATGGCGTTCAGGGACACGAACTGGGGGCGGCGGATCAAGGGGAAGGAAAGGAGGAAGAGGGAAGGAATCCCCCTTCTTGACTTTGGAAGCAAAAATTGGTTCTTCGCCCAGGTAGTGTTGTTTGCTCGTGTAGCTCGGTCCTGCGTGTGCCTCGGACGGGCTGCGGATACCCCTACATTGGCCTGTCTTTCAGCTGTCCCTCGTCTCCCAGTCTCTCTCCTCGTGATGTTTGGTTGTCAGGGTATTTGAAGCTTGAAAAGGTTCCGCTCATACGCACGGCAGTCAACGCAAGAGTCATTTGGCCAACGCTACCTAATGTCATTTTCTTATTATCATGAGGCTAGAAACTTCAGCGGGCTCACTAGCAAAGCCTGTCTGTTTGCTAACTCTCCATCAACAAAGCAAGCCACCGAAACGCCGCGTCCCACCCCTCTCCCACTCTAGCCACCGATCCACCGGACGTGACAAACGAATGTGCCACCACATGAAACAGTACAACTGACCCTGACAGAAAAGAGGGTCGCCCAACCAACATGCCAAATCATCGATCGAGTCCTCTATATCCCAGACTCCCCAAGTTCAATCTACCCCCAGGCCCCCTGTTTTTTTCTCTTCACACTTATTTCTTCTTTCCCTTGGACTTGGTCTTTGAGCCAGCGGCGTTCGAGTTGGTCGACCCGACGCTAGACGCCCGCGAGGGGGACGTCGAATTGGCCTTGCTGCCCGTTGCCGACTTTACATTGTCAAGAGCCTTATTCTATACCAGATGTCAGCTTGAGTCTGGTGTGTGTCATATAGGGGTCAGCCATGCTCACCTTAACGCCGTTCGCCTTGGTCTTCTTCTTGGCCGGGGCCAAGCCGAGGATGCTATCCTCGTCATTCTCGTCGTCGTCCAACTCCCGCTTGAACTTGCCGTTCACGCCGTTCGCCTTGGTCGTGTTGACGTCCTCGAACTCCTTGACGACCGTGGTGAGGAGCGTGTTGCAGCGACGGCCAAGCTCGGTCGGTGTCCGGCTCAGGAAGAACCAGTCGAACCGGAAGAGCGGGCTCTCCCGGATCTCGTCCCGGATCCTCTCGTAGATGCCCTCCGAGTCCACGCCGTACTTGTCGAGAAGCACGAGCAGGAACCGGTCCTCCTCCTCGGTGTACACTTTCTTGTTGGTGGTCGAAACAGAGTAGCTGATCTTGAGCTGCTGCAGCGGGACGCGGTACTGGCTCATCTTCTTGCGCAGCATCTTACGCTGGTGCTCAATCTTGCGCATGCGCTCCTCGCCGTCCTCGATGATCTTGAGGTACTTGTTGTAGTCCGAGATTTCCGTGTACCGCTGCCAGAAGACCTTGGCATACACCTTGACCTCTTGGGGGGTCTTGCTGTCGACCTCCATCGCGATCCCCTCGTAATCATGGCGGCCATACCTCCCGGAGCCATTGATGAACTGCTGGAAATCACGCCGGTTCCAGTCGCCAAACCCTTGCTGGGCAAGCGTCTGCTTCTCCTCTTGCTCCTCCTCGGTAAGAGGCGTGGCACTGTCGATCTCCTGCTGGTCAAGCGCCCTCTCGGCCTCCCGCTCTGACAGGTTATCGTCGTCGCCATCAGCAAGAGGGACCTTGTACCCGATCTCTTTGCGGTAATATGCTGTCTCTCTGTCCTGGAGGTCGCGGAGCCGGGGCGGATAGAACTGGTAGTCGTGGACCGGAACCTGCTTGGGCGCACGGGGCGCTTTCGGCTTCGTGTCGGCTGTCCTGCCACCGGTGTGCAACGCCTGCTTGTAGTACTTGTCGATTGAGTAGATCTGTTCCTTGCGCTCGCGCTTGGCTGGGTTGATCCAGTTGATGCCAATGTCTTTCTTGCGCGCGGCAAAGTCCTCTCCGTTCCATTCATAGGCCGACTCTGACGTGAACTTCTGGAGGTCGTCGATGCCAAGCTTCTCATACCTGGCATTGAGCGCCTTGGTGCGGGACTCACCAGCCTGCAGAATCTTGTCGATATCATCCTCGTCCAGTTCATTGCCCTTGTCTGCCAGTGCTCCGAACGCGCCCTTTGTCTGGAACACCTTCTCCGCGCCGTGCTGGATCATGGAGAGCAGCTCGTCCTTGTTGGCCGCAGCCTTGGCGGCTGCTTGGGCACGGCCTTGTTGAATGACCAGCTGGTCGAGGCGCAACTTTTGTGCCGCGCGCTCCAAGACCTTCTCCTCGATCGCATTGTCCGTGACGAAGCGATAGACGACCACCTGCTTGGTCTGGCCGATACGGTGAGCTCGGTCCATGGCCTGCAGATCGGCCTGCGGGTTCCAGTCGCTGTCATAGAGGACAACAATGTCGGCTGTGGTGAGATTGATGCCGAGACCGCCGGCTCTTGTCGTCAGGAGAAAAACAAACTTCTCGGACCCCGGCTTGTTATAGTCGTCGATGGCGGCGATACGATCCTCATGGGCAGTGCTACCGTCGATGCGGCAGTACTTGTACTCTCTGAACACGCAGTAGTCCTCCAGAATATCCAGCAGACGGCTCATCTGGGAGAAGATGAGCACGCGGCTACCCTGCTTCTGCATTCTCTTCAACAACTTGTCGAGGACAATCATCTTGCCGGCGTTGTACACAATGTGCTCGTCAGTGGTGTAAGGAGGGCCGGGCTCGGCGCCCTCGAAGAGGTAGGGGTGATTGCAGCACTTCCGAAGCTGCATGACGATGTTGAGCAGCCTCGTCTTGGACTCGCGCTTTCCGCCCGCTCCATTGACGGCATCGATATCCTTCTCGAGAATCTTTTGATACCACTTGACCTGCATCTCCGACATGCCAATGTAGACGTTGACCTCTTTCTTGGGAAGCAGGCTCTTCTCCACATCGCTCTTGACACGGCGAAGCAGGAAAGGCCGCAGCACACGATGCAGCTGCTGAACAACTGTGTCCTGGTCCCGGTCCTGGCCCGAGAACCACTGGTCGAAGGCTTCCGAATCCCCAAACACGTCAGGGAGTAGGAAATTGAGGAGCGCCCAGAGCTCGTGCAGGTTGTTCTGGAGAGGGGTACCGGTGATCAGGAGGCGGTTTCTCGAATTGAACATGCGGATGACTTGAGCCAACGATGACTCCTCGTTCTTGATGCGGTGGGCTTCGTCGATGATGATGTACTCCCATGCGAACTTCTTCAGGTGGGCCTTTTCGCGAAGGATCATCTCGTAGCTGGTGATGCAGACGTCGAAGTTCTCGTCAACCAGCCGATCATTGATGAGCTGTTGGCGCTCCTCCTTGGCGCCCTGCAAGACGAGAACGCTGACTTCGGGCGTCCACCGGGCAAACTCCCGCTTCCAGTTGTCCAGGGTAGACTTGGGAACCGTGACGAGGTGAGGGCCCGTGATGCCCATGATGTGGCGCAGGTAGCCCAGGAAGGATATCGTTTGCAGGGTCTTGCCCAGACCCATCTCGTCGGCAAGGATGCCCGAGATGCCGTTTTCATGGAGCGAGATCAACCAGTTCAGTCCAGCAACCTGGTAGTCCCTCATGGTGCCCTGAATGAAGCCGGGGGACTCGCGGAAGACGGTCTCGGCGGAACCCCCGTGCTTCTCGTCCTTGAGCAGCTCAGCATCTTCCTCGGCCTCGGTCCGGCGACGTCTCTCGCTAGTAGCGCCGCCCTGGCGACCGCCGCCTTTCTTCTGCTTGGCGTCCTCGTCATTTTGGTGATCGATCTCGGCCATAATTTCGCGGATCTTGGGATTCGGGTTTGTCTCGATGAAGTGGCGAAACAGGTCAGTGAGACCCAGCAGGTATCGGAAGCGACGGAGTGTGTCATCCTCCTATCGAAGCGTTAGCTGCAATCCATCGAGTGAAAGGTTGCACACTGCTCCCACCTTTGACTCGCCCAGCCGGTCGTGCTTCTTGCCAAAGATACTCCTACGTAACTGATTGGCTTCTGAGCGCCTCTTGCGGCCATCGGCGACGTGTTCGCCAATCACGCTGCTGGCAGTCGTGTTGGGGTTCGTGTCGGAGTCGGTGTAGTCGGGGGTCTCGTCCACATCCTGGAGGGTGGATGGTCAGCCGGTCAGGTCACCACCACCAAGGCCAAGCAGTCACGCAAGCGTGTGCGCAAGTGGTCTTACCATGTCGTCGGCTGTCTGTGTAGTATGGGGCGGTTCCGGCGCATCGGGCATTGACGCGTCGGTGTCGTTGCCGCTCTGGCGCGAACGGGGAGCCATGTTGGCTGCGGTGCGCGCAGTCAGGCGTCGAGCTGTAGTACGCGACTTAGACGCGCTCGTGCATATAGTTAAGTGATTTCGTGCGACGAGCAGAGGTCTCCTTGTTGTTGGGGGAAAGTTGCGCGATGATTGTCGGCCTCGTGGCTGCGATTCGCGACGGGAACAAGGAAGGGTCGGTGGAAGGCGGTTGAAGATGGGTGGGTGCCGGGCAGGGTGCGAATTTCGTGAGGTTGAGGGACCCCAAAAAGGTCCAAACCGCGTCCGCAGCCAATCACAGCCGCCACACGGCCGAGGGGATTAAACGGCGGTCGACTCAGGGTTCCGCTACAGAAAATGACAGAAGGCCGGAAACGCGGAGCTCGACCTCCTCAGCAAAGGTCTGTCTTGTTAAAACCGCAATTCCTCCCGCGATGGACCTCTACTAATCAGAGGTTTCCTGGGTCACCGAGTTCAGGTTGAGTCTGCCTGCCCAAGGCAAAGCAAGTCGAATCCTCTTCGTTCGGTGCAGTGCAGCGAGTCTTGTGGAGCTCGAGTCTGAGCTTAGGTACCTTAGTTAGGTAGGCAGCGTCCAACCTGAAAGCTCAACAGTATGGAACGTATAAACTAACAGGCGGAAATCTCCCTCTGGTTGTCATTTTCGTCCTTTATGCTTTCTGGCCCTCCCTGCTACAGTCCATCCATAACTTCATTCCTGTTCCTGGTCAGTTTCTGTCCCGCTGCCTCCCCCACTAGTCCGTTGAGTCTGGGGCTGCTTTTTAGTTTTGTCCTCTTTATGTTTCTGTATAATTGCCCTCCGTTTCCTCCATTTCTTTCAATCGAGTTTCCGAACGAGGAGACCACCACACTTGGCTCGATGGCGGTCGACTTACAGGCCCCGAACAGATTAGGTAAGCCACTCATTTCAAGATGAGATGGGCCAAGGCCGCAGCAACACGTGCGCATGCCCCACAACCCCACCATATCATTGTGACTTCAACCGCTGAACTTTCGGCCAATCTCTGTTGCAGTGGCGCAGGCTCCCACCCATGCTCAAGTGCTCCTCCTGAGCTTAATCCAGCCCACTGGCAGGTGACAACACAGCATCGGAAACCGGCTACCCTCATGCCTCAGACCCAAGATACAAAGCCCAACGTCCATCTCGAAAGAATCAGCACCCGACACTCTTTTCAGCGCGCAGCAAAGTAAAGAGTAGAATATCCGGCTCGACTGTCACCTCGGAAACGCAGCCGTCCCGCTGCAACGGGCTCCGTCGTCTCCGCTCTGGCCCACATTCATCACCTTGGCCCTTCTCGCTTTGGTGAAAACCCCTCATCAATCGACCCGGCGCCGTCGACATTTTTGGTACGGCATTCGACGACGACGAGCAAAGCCCAACTTTCGAAATCCGTTCCTGACCGCGGCCACGCTTCACCGCGCCCAGTTGGCCCACGCAAAATGAGCGCCGAAGCGAACGAGCTGCTCGACGCCTTCAAGGCCGCCGCCCTCTCGGTAACAAAGCTGTATAAGACTTCAGCCCAGGCCCAAGCCAAGTCGCGCGCCGATGGGTACCATGACTGCTTGGAGGATCTGCTCTCGTTCCTGGATCGAGAGGGTCTCGGGCTGAAAAACGGGGAAACGCAGAGAATCCGGAAATGGGCGACGGACCGCATGGAGGGGCGAGACTCGACATCTCCGCCACTCGAGAGCGACGACGAAGCAGAACGATCCGATGCACAAGTTTTATCCTCGCCGCAAATGCAGCGCGCCGTTCCCGCCGCAATACAACGGCTACGGGACAACGAGGGCCCTACCAGGGATGCGTCAGCACCGCCTATTCTCACGACAGTACCTATCCAACCCAGCCCCGCAGTGGAGGAACTCGACATCGCCGTGCCCTCGCAAGACACGTTTAACTTTCAAACATCACATCCTTATCCCCACGACGAAGCGTTGCGACTTGCCAACCTCAACCTTTCGGACCCTCAGACAATCAGCCCTTCTAATACTCGGACGACATCTCGCAGTGGGAGGAACAGGAACGGGCGGGCAGGAGCCAGGACCGCGCTCGGGAGAGGGGCTGGACAAAAACGCAAAGTCAACCTGGCCGAGATCTTTGACCTGGGCAGTTTGGAGTATGGGAACGGCAGGGATATGTTTGGGAGCGGGGGGAAGCGAAGCCGGTTTGCATGACGGGGGCCTGCGCAGGCGGACCTCGTACATGATGCCTTGTATTCACGAAGGCCGTGTGGGGTATTTCTTTTTGCGGGAGGAATGGGAGCCGCTCTTTACTCGCATGGTACGCATCGCATTCCTGGGAGCGCATGGACACGGGCACGGATTTAACGACACATGGGCATCTGGGGAGGGTCACGGAAAGGAGGCGGGACATTACCTAGATGGAGCATATCCGGGCGTTTACTTGATACCACGCAACACGGCATGATATTCTTCCTTTTGTATGTAGACGGTGGCTCGTTTGGGAGCCATGTTACGCCTGATATAGCGTTTTGCAATACCCGATACTGGTGTCAGGGGGCAAGAAAGCATCCAGTTTCAACTCATTATTTTTCTGGTGCAAGGCGAATTCCGAGTTTCGAGTCTTCAGCGCCCCGAGTCAGCTTTTGGAAAGCTTCTACGTGGAGGAAGCTGATGAGCGAGAGAAATCCGGAACCTGTCTCCCTTACACGACAAGTCGCTCGACACCATACAAGACGTCGTGAATTATGACATCTTCCTTCTAGCTGGATTACAACTCACCACAACTCCGTCACCTATTTCACACCTCCCCCCACATGGTCAGCGACCATGCCACCAGACTCCGCCGCGGCAGCCCACGGACGAGACCACTCTCACTTGGCCAAGTTGGCTCTTCCCCAGCAACAACCTACGTCCGCCGGCGAAGCCGGGCAAGGGGAGCTCCTCTCGTCTCGGGCAAAGCACGACTTCATCCATCCTGGGCTTCGTCTCCCTCGACATGGCTGCCATCCCCGTCGATCTGTTCATTGCCCTCGTGGCTTGTGACGGGGGCAAGAAAGATGCGCCATGGGTCACGAGGGCGAGGGAGGTCTTGCACCCGCCCACGCTGTTCGTGGCCGAGTTGGGGGTTACGGTTTGGGCTTTTGGGCGGAGATGAGTTTCTACTGCCTGACTGCCGACCTAGGTACCTACTTGGACCTGGGAAAGTCTCCTGCCTGGGGAGAGGAAGGGGGCGGATGCCTAACTCCCGAGGTATTTCGGCGATTGGCTTCACTGCTTTGATGGGTTGGTGATTACGGTCAGTTCTGTGGTTGACGTGGCGACGAGGGGGATCGTGTGAGGATATTGCGTCGATTGTGATTGTGCTCCGGCTGTGGAGGCTTGGCAAGATCACCCAGGAGGCCAGCGTAGGGGCTGCCGAAGGAGATGGAGGAGATCGAGGGGCGGATCGTGGAGCTGAGGACGCAGGCCGAAGATATGAGGCATGGAGAGTAAGGGCTCCTGCTTTGTCCACGATCCGTTCGCCGCCTGGCAACCGTCAGAGGCGAGCCTTTGGCGTTGCATGTCAACAACGCAGGCCCCGCCGTCGTCCCCGGACCGTCCCCGGATCGCTGGTCCCACTGATGTGCGTCCGACGATCCCTGGGCTTTGCCCGGGATCTGATTGGAGATTCGTCCGATGGACGAGAACTGCAAGTGTCACGGCAGGCGACCTGTGGCCATTGCGAACTGTGCGCTTGTCCGGCTGTACGATTGATGATGTCTGGAGATAAAATGGGTGCGGTGGTTGGGGACGCGGGCTTGTCGAAAATGCACGTCAGCGTCTGAAATCAGATGGCCTGCACTGAAGAAAGCTTGCATTCGGCTGCAGGGCTGGGCCAGCGGCCCGTGGCACGTCGTCCGAGCGATTGGCGAATCAGCGGGCATCCATCTGCGGGGCCGGCTGCTGCAGGGGCCGCTCCAGAGCCGAGACGCGACCATCGCGTCGGCTTTTTATTGACGCCTCGAAATTGCCCTTTGAGGGCATCGCCAAGTCGCAGCTGAATCAACACAAATAGACCCGCGCCGTAGGGTGGAAGGCCTTCACTGGGGCACGGGCACCTCTGTCCCGGTCGCCGCGCACAGGATGCAAATCAGGATCATTCCCGGCCAAACCACCACGCCGCCTCCTGCTGGATTGGCGAAGTCCGAGCTAGGTTAAGGTATCTCAGCCAAGGTAGCAGGGGGCGTCGAGGGCTTCCAGATCTCGGGGTGGCCCACCTGCGGCGGCGCCATGCCTGATGTTCCCAGCTGGATGGTCGGCTAGCGTGCCTTTCATTTCCCCCGTCGTCCATTCTTAAAGAGCCCGCTGCCCGCCTCGCTCCAATTCAAGACATCCGTTTCTGTCGTTGCTGGAGCTGTGGCCCGTTGCCGTGTGAGACCCCCCCATTCCGTGCCTGGTCGTCCGTGTGTCTCGTCTCTGCACCTCCGAGGCGTCTGTATATTAACCCGCCTGCCGAGACAGAGTAGATCAACCCGTCCCCTCGTTTTCCCGCATTTTCCTGGCGAATCTACACCGCGTGCACCAAAACTCAAGATGAAGGCCTTCCTGTTCCCGCTCGCCGTGCTGGCCTCGTCCGCCATGGCCCAGACGACGAGTGCCTGCGGCGCCGACTACATTGTCGAGTCCTGTCTCCACTTCGAGACGACGAAGCTCAACGCCTGCGCAAACGACGACTACGGGTGCAGATGCGCACAGTGGCAGAACATCATCACGTATGGCATCTCCAGCTTGAAGCTTCCCCTGTCCTTCTTCCTTTGACTAACATGACCCAATCCTGGCACAGCTGCTACAACAACTGCCCCAACGACCCCCGGCAGCGTAAGTTACCATCCCCATCATCGCCCTCGTCCCCGCCTCCCATGCTAACTAAGCCCTCCCAGCCGACGCCGAAGGCCAGCGCGTCCTCTTCTGTGGCCTCGCCACTCAGTACCCCTCCAACACGCCCACCCTGGCGCCGGCCGCGTCGACGTCGACGCCCGCCCAAAGCACCGGCAACGCCGACGTCAACCAGAACAACCCGACCGGGACCGGCTCGGACAGCCGCACCGCCACCACCGCCGGCACCGCCGCCACCAACGCCAACAGCGCCGCTGACCTTGCTCTTAATGCGGGCGGTGTCCTTGCCGCCGTTGCCGGTGTTATTGCTGTTGTGCTCTAAAGGGGGCGCGCACCTTGGTGGAAGTGACCTTTGCATGGGTCTCAAAAAAGTTGCCGCGGTTCTGAAAGGAAAAACGAACCTCTTGGGAGGATGCATGTGCGGGGAGTTCGGCTGACAACAACAAGCTTGTCCGAGCTTAGCTGGCTGTCGGGGGACGCCACAACCACCCGGGACATTGGGATACCAGCAGCACCCGCGGTTGGGTTTTGGCTAATATTTAATGTTGGGGAGTTTAAGCTAATTAGTAATTGGATATCTTTTCGCAAGCAATTTCCGCACGGTTCGTGACTGTTGAGGGAAAACAGGGCTTGGACATCCGAAGAGATCATCTATATCACCGACCCGCCAACACTAAACAAGCTGATCCAAAGCAAGTTTCTGATATTCAGATCACAAACATTTATCCATACAAACACCTGAGAAACTGGACTTTTCTCTACCCCCATCCCCCTCCAACTAACCTAGGCCGGCTCATCCCCTCCCAGCGGGGTATACCAACTCTTGCCTTCGGCGCCCCCAGTCTGCTTACTCGGCCCGGCCCCCTTGACCATGCTGGCCATGCCGGCCTTGAGATCGCGCGTGGCCGCCCGCGTCGGGTCCTCCATGCTGCCCGGCTCCGGCAGCGGGCCCGCCTCGGTGCCGCTGCCCTCGAACCCTCCCTCCTTGAGGTTCTTGCCGTGCGGGCCCGCCGGGTCGCGGAAGCGCTGGTTGGCCGCGTACGACGGCGCCGCGCCGCCGTAGGACTGCTGACTCTCGAGGCCCCCCGAGGAGCTCTCCTTGGCCGTCTTCTTGCCGCCGGTGCCGCGGGCGGTTTGCTGGTTCTCGAGGTGCAGGGAAGTGGTCTTGCTGGGCGCGGTGCCTGCCTCGTGGGTGCCGGAGCGGGAGGAGGCTTGCTGGGACCGCTTCTGGGGGGCCTGCTCCTGGCCCGGGTTGGAGGCGAACTCGCCGCCCTTGCGGGCCGACTCGGCCGCGAGAGAGCCCTCGGGGACGTTGCCCGGCGCTTCGCGGCTTGTGGGGATGTTCTCGCCCGTCGTCACCTAGCAACGGCGGTGTCAATGGGGGTTGTTATTCGAGCTAAGGGAGGGGGTGTGCGTGCCTTGGTGCCTGCGCTAGGGGCCCTGTTGGTCATGGTTGCGGTTGATGTTGGCTGAATAATAAATTCGGGTTGTTTATACGCTTGAACACTGCTGGGGGGACTTTTCCTGAGCTTGTACTATGATCTTGAGTCTGTGAAGATACTTCAAATAGGGGGCTCGATCTCACTCAAAGCCCTCGTGACATCATGAGCGTGATGTCATGGCGACGCCGTTGTGTTATTGCATGCTACATACATGTTAGTGCCCATCCTGCAAGATCTGCCGTTTCTCCATCCTTATGCAAAAATACGGAAACGGGTACATCTTTGAACGATCTATGACTTCATATGTGTTGCGGTTGGTGTACCAGGTATTCTAGGTTTGCTGGTCTGAGGTCGATGTGGGGTTGCTCCGGGGAGACAGCGAGATGCCCACAGCATACGTCCTCGATCTGTTTCAAAATGCGCCGCAGCCTGGGAGTTGTTGAGGGTCAGGAGTATGTGGGAGCTTTCTCTAGAAAAGGCCAGATTTGACCCGTCCTACGGCCACATAGGACATACATCGTAGCCTTGCGTACTTGGCAGGTAAACGAGACTTCAATAAGAAACGAGAAGCAACAAAAGGGGGCAAATATGTGTTGAAAACGATGTAATATGCTGTATCACTGCAAAATCTTATATAAACCCGTGTCCTCGTCTGACTCCATGCGCGCCAACACTTTGTGTCGAACCCGTGTTCTTCCGCACTCAAGAGCCCCCATTGTCTCCGCAGAAGCCGCTCCCGGCCAGCCTTCACGTACGGCTCAATCGGACGGTCCTCTCGCAGAAACGAACCTTCCCTAGGCTTACACCGGCTAGAGGCCCCGCCGGCCACCGGTGCTCATCAACGTAATCTTCTGCTTCTTCTTCTTCTTGCCTCCCCCGCCGGACGCAGCAGCCGCGGCCGTTGAGCTGCTGTCGCCCTTGGTCTCAACTGCCAATGCCTCAAGCTGCAGAGCAATGTCGGCGGCCCCTAGCGTCTCCAGAACAGTGTCATCCTTCAACCACCCGTCATCCGCCTGAGGTCGGGTCGGGGGAGCCTCCGGCACGCCTCCGACCTGGGGTGTCCCCCAGACAGTCCTACGGCCGGTCGGGCTGGTGCTCATATCCGACAGGGAGGAGAAGCCCGCTCGCGGGTTGGGCGGCGTGGTGCCTTCGGCACCGAGCGGAATGAAGTCGTTCATATCGACGGGCGGCTCGTCCAGGCCAGAGTTACCAAACCGCACAGTCACCCCCTCGTCGATGGCGCCAAAGTTCCTCCTCGCATCCCGGAGTGCAGCCGCCTCAAGCCTTTCTGCCTGCAGCCGCTCGCGCTCCTCCTGCGTCGCTTTCTCTCGGTTCCGCTTGCGGCGGCGCTCGATCTCTTCTGCAAAGGTGGCCAGAACGTCAGACGAGACAATGTCTGTCCAGTCGCACTCCAGGAAGCTGATCAGGCATCCTCGGGGCAGATGGCCGAGATACTTCGCCCGCTTTCGCAGGCCCTCGTCAACCACATGACCGGTCGAGATGTGCTCGACCCTCGGGAGGAGGGTTGACGGGAAGGCCGAGAACGACCCGTACTTTGTCTTTAGAATTCGGATATCGAGCGGCGAGAGGTAGAGGTGCGGCGGTGACGTGTAGAAGTAGAAGTCTTGTTCGACTTGCTTCGACTGGTTCGGTTCGAGAATTGCCGCCGTGCTTGCGGCCGAGACAACCGCCGGTTCCGTCTGGCCCACCTCGGCCACCTTCTCTTTCGCCGTCTTGATCGACCTGATAGCCTTCTGTGTCCACTCATTGTCCTCGTGATAGAGGAGCTCATCCTCGTGCTCCTGCTTGACAAGGTCCTCCACCTCGCGGTCAAACTGCTCCGTCATATAATCGCTGGTGCCCCTCATGATTCTGGCATAGTCCAAGACATTTGCCGCAAAATGCCACGGGACATCCTCGCCGGACTGCAACACCTCGGTTGCGCCTTCCTTTGGCAACGCCAGTGTGTTCTTCGCGGTCCGCATCATGAGGCGGAGAATCACATCGTCGCCCTTACGCGGCAGTGAACACTCCTGGCCGGCATAGAACCTGACCGGCCGAACGTCTGACAGGTATATCGAGTCCTCGCAGATGGGGCACTTCCTCCACCGGGTCTGCTTCTTCGCCGGCTCCTCGCTGTTGCTGGTGTTCATAAAACGCATCAGGCAGGGCAGGCAGAATATGTGCCCGCATTTTGCCATGCGCGGCGCCACCGGCTCCGAGAGGCAGATGGGGCAGGAGGTTTGCTGGGACTCGGCCGAGGCGATAACCTGGAGGACATCACCCCAGTCAATGTGTTCGTCGGCGTCGGCGGCCTGGGTCGTGTAGATGCCGCCGGGATTGACGACAAAGCGGTAGTTCGCATGGATGTAACGGGCCTTGTCGGCGGCGTGGTAGCCGGAGCCCACGCCCCAAGCAGGGTTGCGGCGGTAGGAGCGAGAGTGCGATGCATGGTGGCTCTCGTGGGGACGTGGCGGCAGGGCGTAGCTCATTAGATGTGTGATGGATGTTTGGCCCCGCCTGCTCGAGGCGTTCCGCAGGGCCCGAATCTCGGCCATTGCGTCCTCGTCGTCGATGTGTCTCGGGTCGCCCTGTGACCCTCCCGCCCGCCTCTGGTTTCGGTGTTGCTTCCTTGCGCCCTGTCCCTTCCTTGGGACTGCCTGGGGGTGTGATGGGCTCTGAATCTGGCGGCGAGTCGTATCAAAGCCGGTGTTCGAGGCCGGAGGAGCCGAGGGTGAGTGATTCGCTGCTGCCGGAGCCGAGGGCGCCTTGGCTGGGACAGATGACGCCGGATTCATGGTCGGGAGGTTTGTTTGGGCAAACTGCAACAGGTCGACGTGCTCGCGCATACCGTGGCCTGCACGGGCAGGTTTTGACGGAGGCTGAGAAGACGGGGAGTCAGTTGCAGTTCTTGCCGATGACTGATGCCGGCCGGGAACGGGGGTGCGAGTGGGCACAGGCCTACCTACCAACCTAACGGTGCCCGGGCCCAGCGGTTCGTGGCTAGGCTGCGCTTCTGGTTCTCAAAATGAGTTCCCAGTTCAAGTCGAAGATTCGGATTCAACAATTCTGCTATCAATCGTTCATCGTAGATGGCAAATGCGGTTTGGAGGGGCCCGGTCTGGACCCCAAGGAGGTTGGGCGGAAGAAGGGGGAAGAGTCACGCTTCCAGGTTCCATCCGCGGGGCAAATGGCGACGGGTTGGAGCCACCATTAACGTTAACGTTAGCGGAGTGGCCCCATAATGCATGGTATTGTCAGGTGACTTTAGTGGCTCTCTCTTCCTGGCAGGCATCATTCAAGTTCAGCGGCGCTGCTTGCGGCATCCAAGACTTCCAGGTTCTCAAATTCGGCTCATTCCACCTTGACGCAACTGCAACATTCCTACAACGAAATACTCTTAAATATCATTTTACACTGTACAAAACAAGTTTCCGGACACGTTCTTTTCCCTGGAGTGGAATGGACCGCTTCCATCAGACCATTATGAAACGTTCCAGACGGCATCCCATATCTCAAGCGCCGTGGATCACCAAGAGCATCATCAACAACTTGAAATCAATCTCGATAGCAGGAACTTCAAGCAACGGCACAGTCATGTCAATAGACTCAGCCCAAGCGTAAGCGCAAAGCCAAGACAAGACGTTAACAATAAACAATACCCTCCATACAGAAAACAAGCCGCGGTAAAAGAGCTGGATATCGCAACCACTCGCACCTCCCACGCAACCAAGTTCCATCCTCATTCAAATGACCAAGCTGAGGCAAGACAATTAAGCATGGGCAACGCCCCCCCCTAGTCATGACATGATAGCGACAAGAAACATCATCATTCTCCGTCATCAGGCTCCATCCGTGAGCTTGACCACGTCGCCAAAAAAACGCGTAAACCGGTTTGAGCAGTAGGTATGATACATGACGGATGCTCGGCGAAAGACGTGGGAATAGTGAGGCAGTATAATGATGAGCGCATTGCCAGCTTAGGCAAACTTGTGCTTCAGCTTGCTGAAGAAGCCGCTGATTCTGTGCTTCTTCTTCTCCGACGTAGCCTTGTCCGTGGAGGTCTCGCCGCTCGTCGATGCGGGGGGGGCGGCGGTGGTGCCGTTAGTCGCAGGATGTGCCTTCTTGGCCGCCTCGACCGGTGCAGCCTCGGTCGTCGCAGGCTGCTCGACTGCCGGCTTGGGCGCCTCGACAGGCTTGGTCTCTTCAGTAACCTTGGCAGGCTCGAGCGCCGCAACTTCCGTAGGCGCCACCGCAGCCGCGGCCGCGGCCGGTTCGACGACAGGCTTGGGCTCGTCCGGAACCTTCGCCGCCTCTGCTGGCGGGGCCACGTCGACAGGCTTGACTGCCTCGACCGGCTTCGGCGGCTCAACCGCCAGGGCGGTCACTGCGGGCGCGATATCCTCAGTGAGCTTGAGGTCCCCGCTAGGCTGGGCCTCCTCAGCGGGCGTTGGCGTCTCCACAGGCTTGGCCTCGTCAACAGTCTTGACCGCCACGGTGGGCTGAGGGGGCTCTACAGCCAGAGCCGTCGCCTCCTCAGCTGGCTTCGGCTTCGTCTCGGTTTGAGGGGCCTCGGCGGGCGTGGGCTCGTCCATGGGCTTGGGAAGAGCCTCTGCAGCCGCCTTGCTCTCCTCGGTAGACTTGTCCTCCTCAGCGGGTTTCGCCTCTTCGGCAGCCTTGGTTGACGACTCGCCGACTGCCTCCGCCGGTTCCACCTTCTCGAGAAGCTCTGCCTCGTACGCCTTCTTCTCCTCCACGGCGGCGGTGTTAACAGCGGCCTCGGGGCTCTCGCCTGCTTCCTTCAGAGACTCCTTCACCTCGGCCGGAACCTCCGGGGAGACACTGTCGATAGCAGCCTTCTGCTTCTCCTCGGCCTTTGCCTGTGCCTCTGCCTGGGCCTCTGCGGTCAGGGCTCCCTTGGCAGTTGTTGCTGCATCGGACGCGGCAGTTGTGGCCTTGAACGCGATATCCGCAGCGGCATCGCCCGCCTTGTGGGCAACCTCAGCCGCAACCGGTAGTGCGGCGCCAACAGCAGTGATCGCAGCACCGAGTGCCACCTCGCCGGCCGAGGTAGCAGCAGCGAGCACGTTCTCGACCGCCGTGTTGTCGGTCTCGGACTTCTCGGTGCCCTTTCCGGCGGTGCCCTCCGAGGTCGAGGGGGCTTCGGCGACCTTGTCCAGGAGCTCCTCCTCGACGGCCGCCTTCTCGGCCACCTCCTCATTGCTGGCGCTTGCCTCGGGTTCCGCCTTGGCCTCCTCCTGGCTCTGCTTCACAATCTCGGGCACCTTGGACTCCAGGGGGACCTGGCCAGCCAACGTGGCGGTGGTTGCTTCGGCGGTAACAGTAGTGATGGCGGCATCGTTGCCGCTAGTGATGGGCAAACTCGATTCTGGAATCATGTTGCCGGTAACGGACGGAAGCGTCGTCTCGATGCCCGGGATGCGGTCGCTCTGCTCGTACGACTCCTTGTCGAGCGTGACATGGTTGTCGAGAGCGCCGGCCGTCACGTCCCTGGGGACGCTCTCGCCAGCCTCAAGCTTGATGGGGTTGATGGCACCCTCGGCAGCGGGGAGGGGGTCGACCTTCACTTCCTTCTCAAGTTCGGCTGCCGGCGTCTCGGGAAAGCTGCCTGGGGGTGCAACATCCTCCTTCTTCTCCTCTAGTGGTACCGCAGCAGCCAATTGGGCTGTGGTGGAGTCAGGGGCCGCGGAGCTGAGGACGGCAGCGTCAGAGCTGGCTCCGGCATCCTCCTCTTTCTTGTCCTCCTGGTTTTCCTCCTTCTTGTCCTCCAGGGGCACTGCGCCGGCCAATTGAGCCGTGGTCGACTCGGGGACGAGACTATTGATGGCCGCAGCCTGCGCAGCTTCTTCTAGCTTATCCATTTGGTCGGGCAACAGGATGTTGTTATCGTTTCCTTCGTGGTCCTTTTCTTGGGGCGCAGCGTGATCGGTCGTCCAGCTGCCGTCGACAACAAACTGTAAAGGCGGGAATACGTCAGCGATCGGATGATGGGTTGACGAGACGGTCCGAAATAAATCAATGTCAATGTTGAGGTCACGCTCCTCCAAAGCAAGCAGCGGGGAACCCAGGTCAACTTAAAAGGGCCCGGGCGCAAAATGAGGGGAGAGGTCAACAAGCTTGCAGCAAGGCCCCGACTCCCTGTTCCAGTTCTTGGTCACGGGCCAAATGACTGTTTTTTGCGCCCAGGGGTCCCACAGTTGCCGCTAGTGCCGTTTGTGATCGGCCGCCCGTGATTGTTCATCTTGCTTGCCGCGGTCCCTGATGGGCCAAGTGGTTGGAGGAGCACAGCGTTGCGTCATCGCGGCCCCAACGGGATGGCAGAGGCAGTTACGCAATGCGCGCTGAGACCAGCACTGAAGGAAACACCGGGGCGGTTGGTGGCGGGGGGGGCATTGACAGCAAGCGCTGTTGGCCGTGTGTCGCAAAGACATCGGTTCTTGGCGGCTTGATGTCGCCGGGGTGGTTGCGGGATGATGTTGGTGGGGTGGTTGGCTTCGGAGGAGCTACTTGCTCCATCCTTCACCGAGCTCACCGCTGCTTCAGTGCACCCCTCTCCGGCTGGGAGGGCTGCTCTGATTGTAGTCGGCAATTGACGAATGGCATTCTCTTGTTCAGAAATGCCGCTGCCCGTCTTTGAAAGTGCCAAAGGCCCTGGGAAGTGTTCGCAACAGAAGGAGACAGCTGACCGACCTTGTAGAATATTTTATCGGTGGATTCTGGCAATGTCACCGTTTTTTGGAAGACCTGTCCAACTCGGTCGAGGCGCTCGCTCTTGGTCCAATTGTCGAAGGTGCCCGTAACGTAAACCTCCTCGGCGTCGTGCGGCCTAGACGGTCAAGAAGCAGTCAGCGACTCGCTCGTCGTCACGGCAAGATGCGACCATTCGGCATGGTGGCGCAACCGGGGAACGGTGAGAGGTAGCACAGGCAAGGGCGAGTCGCAAAGCTTTGGGCCAGACTCTGGCATGGCAGGTCCGGAAGTGAGCAGGGCGGGTGCAACTGACCACTTGAAGGTGTAGCTGGGCATGGCTGGCCTCAATTGGGGGTTTCTTTTTTGTTTCTTCTTTCTCGCTGTCGACGGCGACGTCGTGTCTCGGGATCGGATGGTTTCTGTTGGGTGGAGCAGAGGCGATCGCGATGAGAGCTCGGGTGCCAAAAATCGAGCAGGACAGGGAAGAGCTCAGCAATTGTCCAGAAGAGCGCGGCAACGGCACAGGTCCAGTCTGATCGCTTTTTCTCTCGGGCCGCTGACGTCAGTCAATGAGGATCAACAGAGGTCGCCGGAAAGTAAAAAAGTAGGATATCGAAGCTGCAAGAGGATGGTCGCAGAGTGCAAGCAGATTTTTGAAGCCGAAAGTTAAAAATCTCGAACCGAGGGAGTTCATCGAAGATGCGGCAAACTGGAGAGGTTGGTGTTCATCATCTGCGCTGAAGGTGGCTAACATTGGGGGGGCGCTAAGGCGATTGCGCACGCCAAGAACGGCCTGCAGGTGTTTGACCGTTGCCCATTCGTTCGGCCGCCGATAACGTTCCTTTCCCTGGCAGCAGGAACCTCAAGGAACAATGTTGAAGGTGTGCGGACAGCCAGCTTGTCATCAACATTCAAACTACCAATGCCGCTGGGGTGAAACAAAGGAATATTCCTGTCGGCTCCTTCGTTCCCGGACCTTCGACCGACTCGAACCGACATGAGCAAGCACAATCCATGGATGAATCTCGCATCCTGGGATAGGAAAGCCGCTCAGGTAACCTGCCCTCCACCCCTCCCACAGCCGACCCGCCAGTCGCATTTGGGCCAACCGCCAGCCCGAATTGTGCAACGCTGTGAGCCCGATGCTGCTGCTGTGTTCATGAGCTAGACGTGTACCGCGCAGCGTACAGATCCGCTCGACGATGGAGAGCAAGGCGACCAGGAAGACGTGGGAAAGAAGGCAAAGGGCGAGAGTGATACTTACACTGGATACGATAACATTGTTGGTGTGCACTGGGGGTAGACCCCCGACAATTGACGGTTCAACCAGGGCCAAGCTCAACAACAGATACAAGATTGGAAGTGCAGCTCAACCGAGCGGTATATACAAGTTCCTGTCCTGTTTGTCCCTCTCCTTGAGCAGCACTCTTTGCCGAGGAGTAGGACCACAACCGAACGCCAGTTCATCCCAAATATATAAACGAGGGAGCGTAAAAAGGCAACTGAATAATAATCCCCGACAAATGTCCGACATAGAGGAGGCCGTCGCTAGACTGTGGAATAGACTTCTCAGCGCTGGGCTCTGAGAATGTCTGCCCCATGACTAGCAGTAGGTACACAACTTCACCAGCCAAACTCTTCACAGTGCAGCTCCACAGCCGGGCCGTCACCAACAATCAGCTTCGCCGTCGTGTCCCGGACCACACGCATCAGCCCGTCCGGCCCACAGGCCGCAACAAGGACGCGCTGGTTCCGCGGCGTAGTCCTGACCGCATCGCGGATGAGCGACGCCGCATCTGGCCGCCCTGCTTTGACGGGATGGTCGAAGAATGTGGGGGATCTGGCGGCCACGGTAGTGCCCAGGTCTTTCTCGTCCGAGCCGCTATGCTCGCGGTCACTCTGTGAGAGGGACGGCCGGCGGACGGCGGGTGCTGCAGCGTTATGGGCGTTCTTCTCGGGGTCTGGCCCGACCGGTGACATGGGCGGCGACGCAGTGCCCACAGAAGACGAATCGAAGCGAGCAGCACGGTCCGAGCCGTCGCTATCGCTCTCGCTTGGGAGATCGGATGTTGACAATGGATCCCGCGTGACGTAAAGGGAAACGTTGACCTTGGGCGAGTGCGCATGCGTCCTCAGAAACTCGAGTTGCTCCTTAAACCAGGAGAGGTTCTCTGTCATCGACCTTGTCAGTTTTGTACGAGCACAAGAGGTAGAAACCCAGTCAAACTCACCGTGTTTCTTGACCGACCAGATGAACACAATGTTCTTGGGGGAGTCCTCATTCATCCTCTCGAGAACGTTGACGGCAAGGCCGAATGTGAAGGTAGCACCTCCACCCCCGGCAATGAGCACAATCTTGTCAAAGTCCATAGGGTCGGGGAACGTGCCATACGGCCCGTCAATCGAGGCCTTCACCGCCGCCCCCGGATTGGCCACCGCGTACTTGTGGAGGTCGCTGGTGAACCCGTTGCGGGCCTTGACTGTAAACTCGACGGGCGAGCTCCCGTGGATTGTAAACGGATGGGTCTCGAACATGCGAATGGCGGGAATCCAAACAAAGCAGTGCTTCCCGGGCTCGGCCCTGGCAGGGACCTTCTTCATGACAATTTTGGTACTGCCGTCAGGGAGGGGGTGCAGTGTCGCCTCGTTGTTGGCGCCGTAGTACAAGACTCTACAGGCTCTGATGACTCGGTCGACAAACCACATGGAGGCGGCGATAAGGATGACGATGAGCGTCTTGTTCGCAAACTCGGGCCGGTGGAAGCCGACGGCGATGACGCCCACGATCCAGGAGATGATGTGCGTGACGTAGAACAGCTCGTACCAAATGCTCCTAAGGACCAGGGCGGAGAACACGACGCTTAGAAAGGCAAAGCCCGCCACGATAGCCGCAATCTCGCCGCTCTCGGAGAAAATGGCCACCAGGCGTCCTTGGCTGTTGAAGAAGGCCGTGTAGAGGGCGGCGTGGAGAAGCATGGCAATGAACATGGCGCAGCCGGCAACCTGATGAAGGCAGTTGAGCCGCTCGTATGAATAGGCCGTCAGGAACGCCAAGGGAGTGTTCTTGAGCGCCAAGAATATGACCAAGGTCAGATTCACAAGTGCCAGCCTGTGTGGTATCTCTTGTGAGTGGGTGTTCGAAAACATCTGTCTGGGAAGGACAAAAGCATACCAGCCGCATCTGTGGCCCAAGCTTCCCGTCGTTGATATATCCACGTTGGTGAGTCCGATAGCCAGGTTGATGGCGACATAAGCCGTGATGAGCAAGGCGTGCCCGGCAGATTTGAACCCGGGAACCTTCCGTACCAGCAGGTTCCTTACGAGCCTGAGGCGGTCAGCCAGAGTTCTTCAAGCTGGAGGAGAAAGGTGTCCCTTTACCTGGAGCTGGCAACGAATGGACGGCCCAGTACCCCAGCAGGTCTCTTTGACCGTTCCACGCGTACGCAGAGCCAACGCGCCCAGTGGAAGACGACAAAGATGGCGACCAGGCCACAGATGCCCGCGGCATAGTATGTCATCATCCGCTCTGACAGCAGTTGCCTCTGGGCAAAGTAAAGCTGCAAGCCAGGGTTGTTGGGCCCGTGGACCCCCCCTGCGTCTCCTCCATGCTCAGCTCCACTCGAAGGGTTACCGGATGGCGATGACATCTCGGGGACTAGGTCGTGGGAGGAAGAGAGCGGTGGCTCCGGGTGTGTCGTAGCTCAAAGGACGGTTCCACAGTCAGGTCCTGGACCAGTCTTTGAAGGAGTGAGCCGCTTTTATACCGGAGCTGAGATCTCCGACTAGCGCAGGAAAGGCCAACTCGGCGCTGAAAACAAGGTGATGGTCTAGATCATCCAAGAACTGACGGCACTTGCGTCGGGGAACCTGGTATATAAGTGCCCTTCCCGCAACACCATCTTGGGCCGCGGCAGGCTCCCTGCCAGGTCTGGGAACCCCGGTGGGGTTTGCGTATACGGCGACTAACGGGATGACAGCTGAGCCATACCAAGGCATGTATGGGTCGCAGAATGAAGTGTTGATTGCCTCGGCGGCACATGGAGGAAGCTCGGCGTCAGGGGGCCATGACGGCGGCGGCATTTGAAACTCCACCTTGACCGCGACGGTGATGGGATGGCAAGTTCCGGCCGGTCAGAGCAAAGGTATGCCAGATGGCCGCTGACGAACCCCTGTGCCTCAGCCACAGGGACGGTACATCTGGCAGGCGACGCAGGGCCCCGGGAGGGCATGCGCGTATCGACGGGGGTCCGTTGCGGGTCTGTGTAAGTGACGACCACTTTGGGGCTTGTCGATATTGTCCACTTCCAGTCTGGGATTTGGTCAGCTTGACAAAGCACAAAAACCGATGCCTGACAGGAGAGGCCCGGCCGGTAGGGCGCATCCAAGGCGGGCACCATGGCAGTGGGAGGCCGGGGTCTTTTGCAGGACAGTCGCATCTGCAATCTGGCTAAAGGGTGGGATAAAAAAGAAGCCGATCAAGAGCAGCATCTGACCGTTGGACGCTGCTACCAGAGGTCCCAGAGTCCACCGCTGCTGTCACCCTCCTTCTACCCCACAAACGCACGCAATATATGCCAAATAACAACGCATCGGGTTTCTTGAGAAGCCTCGTCCGGCGTCCGGGCAGGGGGATTCCGGCGACGTCGTGCTGTCTGCCACACTGCAGCAGACCGCGGCCGACATCATCTGCAACGTGCTGCAGCTTGCATCATCTGATAGCGACACGGCGCCGGGCCACGTGAGGAACGTCGCGCAGGATAAGGTACATAGGCGAATCCTCAACTGCGAGAGCGGGAGGCGGCGGGCGCCACGGGCGGGCAGGCATGGACGCCAGGAGAAAAGATGGAACGGAGCAAGCAGGAAAAGGGCGTTTTCCAGCCCAGCCAACCACGCGTAGCCGCGACCAACAGGTGAAACCGCCCGGTCGTACAAGCAATGGCAGTTGATGAACCATGAAGATCATAAAATCGGCATAACGAGCTGGCGCGGCAGATGGATGCTGAGCAGTTGGGGCGTGGGAGGGCGAGCAATAGTAGGGAGCGGTATAGCCACAGCGTGGCAATCAATGCAGGCCCAGGGGCAGGGGTTGTGACACTGTGCTTGTCCGCGCACAACGCCAAGCTTCTAGACGACGGCTCCTTTGCGAGGAAACCCGGTTCAGGGACGTCATGAAGGAAAGCCCCACCACCTGCAAGAGGTGAGATCTCGCAGAATGGCTTGGCCTGGGCAGAGCAGCCCGTCATCCAGGGGCTTGGCTCATGTTGCGCTCCGATGACGCGGCTTGGTGCGTTGCCGCCGAGACCGCCAGAAGACAAGGGTTGTTGTATGAGCATTCAGTTCAGGACAAATGGTTTCTGTTGGCAAACAAAGGACAAAGGGTTCGTGATTGAAAGGACCGCAACGCACAAACAATGGAAGAGGGCGCCGAAAAACATGGAATGAATCAGGTGGCAGTTGCAGGGTCGCAGTCTTGCACCTGCCGTCAGTTTAAGCTCCGTTGCCAAGATGGGGAAGTCAGCACAGCACTGTTCCCGATTAGGCAGCCTCGCAGCGGTGGGGCCGAAACCCTTTTGGAGCCCTCGAGCCTGCCGTCGCCATTTGGGGAAACACAGAATCCGTTACTCGCTGCATCGAAGGACCTTTGGAAATCTCCCGGACGCCCAGAGAACAGCAAATTACTTTGGGGATATCCTCAATCTGGCGCAACTGCCCCTTTGAGATTCCATTGGGTGTTGCCTCTTCTTTGCTTCAGCGATCATCAGTGCGAGCCATGGCTGCTCTCTTCGGCACTTGTCAGCGGTGGGAATCGAACCCAGCGAGCCCAGAACTTGGAAGTGGGGGGAAGCGGCTAGGTTGCATCGCCAAGAGGCCAGGGTTTGCGTCACCCACGAAGGCCCTGAGCTGAGGATCTCGAGAATCTCGGAGCTTGCATGCCTGGTCTGGACAAGCTCCGGAGCGCCTTCCGGTCCTTCCCACCCTTCGGGGCTCGCCGCGCCGTCCAGGGCTGTGGATCACCACCCCCACCACAACCTCCTCGTTGCAGCGATGGGATCCGACGACCATGCCTCCCCTCACCCTGCAGCTGCCGCCCTTGGCCTACCACTTTCGACCGGACACACTGCTATCAGCTCGCAATACTTGCATTCATTGGAATCGCAAAAACTGCTCCAAAACAGGAAGCTGACTGCCAACACATGCCCAGACTTGTTGATCTCGGTCACGCCCAAAGGCGGTTCTTGTATCCGCCAAAGTGCTGCAGCTGTCCTGCTGAGCCATCCCTAATACGTACCAGTCCGAGGAGGCGGTCCGATTGCTGCCCCCCATGCTACGCATCGCTGCATAAAGCACGGGCCCTATCGCGCTTCACTGAGTGCTACCATGCAACAGCAGCGGCCGAGAAAGTGCCTTGGCCAGCCACGCTGGGCTTCGTTGGACACCAGGGACGAATGAAGGCGGCTACGAAAGATGGCCCGTTGCAAGAGACATTAACCCGGTTGCCCAGAAACCTGTCAAGACCAGCCAAGGCTACTGAGCCCGAGGCGTCGACTTGGTGTTCTGCATGCCCGTCGTCATCCTAGCCCGGCGCTTCGGGGTTAGCGAAACGGCGTCTTCGGCGCTCAAAACGACGCAGCGCGGCCTCAGTTCGGAGCCGGAAAGAAGAGCTTGTTATCCGGGAAAGGGGCGCAGGATCAAAAGGCCGAGATCCATCCGCACCGTTACACTGAAGATCTTGTCGAGGCGCGGGTGGCATACATCCAATGGATCGCTGGAGCTGGCTCCAAGTGAGATTTACCCTTCCAGGAACTTTGGTAACCATGGTTTGATCATGATACGCACTGGCGGCCAAGCAAAAATGGGGGGGTTCCCACGGACGCCACCACCAACCACCCTCACACGTCACTTACTTGTGAAGATACGGGTCAGAAAAGGTGAGTTACACGACGGCATCGGTTTAGACAAATTTCATTGCGAAGGGGGGAGAAGGCTTACTCACGACCAGGGGTTGTTTACTAAGGTACACAATTTCACTCTGGGTGTCATGTTGACCCACAGGATGGGAAAATCAACGATAGTTAATGTCTTGCGATAATTGCTTGCCGTGGAAAAACAATGGCTGACCGATATCCAGAATCATGTCAGCCTACAAGCCCAAGCCCAATCCAACCGCCCCTTCCGTGCCCCCTTTCTCCAGCTGGAGACACGTGTGAGACCAGCTCACCAACCCACTACAGACAGAACCAAATAAACGCCCATGTACACAACCACGGCGTTGAACACAATGAACCTGGTCCACGTGCCGAAGATGACCACACTTCCTAGCCCGTTGTACCCTCCGTTGATAAACGGCCCGAAGCCGTCCGAGAGCCGGTTACTGTGTAGCATCGCCTCGGTAACAAGCCAGACTAGCGCAATCATGCCGAGTACCACGGCCGTTACGCTGAACCAAGTCCTTCGGATCCGACGAGCTGACGACTGCTTGCTTTCGGTTGCCCGCGATTTGGGGCCGCCGCTCTCGGCCTCCGCCTTCTTCTCGACGAGGATTGTGCGTCTTTGGACGTCTTCGAGGTCGGTCTTCGTAGTCTTCACCTCCTTCTCGAGTGCCTCGACCTTCTCCTCGAGGTCTTGTTTCTCCCGCCCCATGAGATCGATGTCCGCGCAGGCCTTGTCGAGCAGCTGCTGGTCGAAGGTGGGCTGATCAGAGGTATCCTGCTCCTCGACCTTCTCCAGTCGAATCTCGAGAGCCTTGATCATATTGGTCGCTTTGGCCGCCTCCTCGCGAGCCAAGTCGACCCGCTCCTGGTCGGAGGCGCGCTGCTCCTCGGCCTGCTCCAACCGAGCCTCGAGAGAGTCGATCTTCTCGAGTAGCTGGGCGGTCTTGTCGTAGAGGTACTCGATGCCGGTGCTGTTGGTGGTCTGGGGGACGGACGGCGGGCCGGGAACGGGGGAAGACGACGGCGCGCAGTCGAGGCTGCTGTTGCCGCTGCCGCTGCCGCTAGCGCCCCAGGCGAAATCGGGTTTGACGGGAGTTTCGGCTGCTGCTGAGGGAGGCCGCGAGTCGATAGCCGTTGGCTCGCTGACTTCGTCGGGGGCGCGCCGCTGATTCATGTCCTGGTAGTAAGAGCGGATGACCTCCTTCTCCCCGACGGTGAGGGGCCGGCTGCGGAGTGCCTCGCACCGCCTGATTTGGTCCCGGGCCATGACGTCTGTCGTGGACTCTCCGGGCTTGGGGGGGTCGCTCTCAACGAAAGGAGCAAAGCGGGCATCGTCGGCGTCACCCATGGTGATGAAGATGGGGGCTAGAGGGCCCGGAGGGTCTTGAGGGCCTTGGGCGTGACGGGGAGGCTGAGAGGATGCCATGGAAGAGGAAGCTTCTCGTCCACTGTTCGGTAAAGGCAAGCGCCACTCGCCCCCTTTATCTACAGCGAACGCATTTGTCCGAATTCCCTCAGGGGTTCTCTGATGCAGCACAGTTCGTTCGGAGTTTGAGGGAGTGGGAGGTGGCTCTTGCGTTTCGTCGGTTTCTTTGTCTTCGTTGTCGTCTTGATCTCTCATTGGACTGTTGACCAAGGCTTCCAACGAGCCAGTGTGAGAGAGTGTCTCAGGATCCTCAGATTCTTTCTCCCACTCAACCGGCTTGTCTGGTGTTTTCTGAGACTGTGTCGGGGGCTCGTCGACCAGCTCCTCAACGGGCTCCTCTTCACCAGAAGAGAGTTTGCCAAAATCGTCGCCCTCGGGGCTGTATCTGGCGCGCGGTGTTTCTGTATGGGAGATGCCGTCGTTGAACACGTCGACAAGGCCCATCGGCTCCTGCCAGTGGCTCAACGGAGCTGGGTTGGACGATGCGCAAGACTGCAGGTTCGGGCTGTCCTGCGTCTGTTCATCCGGACCCACCTCATCATCACCCTCGTTTGACTTACCTGTTGGCTCAGCTTCTAGCTCGCTCTCCGACGACTCCTCATACAAGTCTCTTTTGGAGGCCCGGCTGGCAGGGTCTTCCGGAAGGGCTAGAATGGACTGTGCCGGGAGGACCTCAGCGTTCAACCTGCTAGAAGGATGCCCCCCAGCTGAATGGAAGGACTGCTCGCTGCAGACGCTGTTTGATCGTGGGGGGGCTGATGGGCCGAGTGGTTCTGTGTTTTCGCTATAGTCCGCGAGACCGCGCCAATCGCTACCAGAGCGTTGGAGAGGAACAACGGAGTGGTCTTGGCCCTCCGTGTGTGGCTGGCTCTCCAAAGCCCCGTGAAAGCGCTCAGAGCTGGAGCCAACAGAGGATACTGGAGAGGGAGATGAGCCCGACGGTTGGTTGTTATCAACATCCTCATTTCCTTCTCTGAGGATCCGCTGCCTAGTAGGCGTCGCCATGTTAGAAGGGGCGGTTTAGTTTTGCAGCTGTTGGTGTCCGCTTGGGACTTTGCTTTGTCTGTATGGTCCGAGGCTTGAATTACTGCCGATATTGTTGCAGCTTGCTGTCAATGTCAAAGTCGTTGGGCATCAACTGTACGCCTTATCTAGGCTGTCGCTGTCACCCTACCCTATATACACTTATTGACAAAGGGACTTGTCGTGGGGAAATCGCTCCTTTGTCGAAGAGACTTGGCCGTAAAATAGCATTGTCGAGGAAGATATGTTCCTGAAAAAGCCTTGGTTCTAATTTAAGGTCAAGTCCAGGACAAAGGGAGACGGGGTGGCCGTTGTCCTGGAAGAAGGCCGTCGGCGGCGATGAGGTTGAGCCACCCCATTATGTTGCACATGCAAGATGATCCTCAACCCAGAATACAACTTCTCGCGCTGCAAGCCTGATGGGAGTTTTGATGATCACTTGGTATACCCCGCCAGTACCTCGTAGTAGGTTTTGACTATCCATCCCTATCATGCTTAGCCGACTCGTCGTGTCACTTCCAATCTTCACGGGATACATAGCACGAGAATCATAACCGATCCAGGTCGATTCCGTGACGAATCGCCAAACTATAGGGGGGAAGGAAGGTGGGTAAAGACAAAACGCCCCTACTAAATCATCATGTAAGCCCCTATTGCGCCGCGCAGTTGTAAAACCACCAAGCAAATCTCTTGCTCCCCAGTCTGCTGTTCAATAACCCGGACGCCCAACGCCCCTGTGTGGCCCAAAACAAACCCTTCCCAACTGCATTGCAGCCCCGGGCTCTGAAAAATCACCACAGGGCATCCCCATCCACCATCTCGGTTCTCTCCGGCCCAGAACCAGCCCTCATCCTCCTCTTCCTCCCATGCTCGATAGGCGGCGTCGTCATCCACATGGCTGAGTCAAGGCCCGGGCTATCCTGGGAAACAAGGAACGGCACGTCCTGCGTTGGCGAGGTGTCATAGGGCGTCCGCTGGTGGACCGGGTTATTCCGCGGCGACATAAGCGGCGCCACGGGCGCCGGTGCTCGGGGTGAAGGGTGCGCCGGGAGCCCCGGGGTCATCCCCGCTCTCGGTGTGTATCCCGGGCTGAACCGGGGTGATGTAGAAGGGGATGGGTGTGGTAGTGAGATGACGTGTTTGTTGATGTGGGAGCATCGTTTGCGGCGATGTCGTCGAAGCCGCAAGGGCAGGGTGTCGGGTCGGTCAGGCGAGGAGGAGGCGGTCATGGGGGACGTTGCTGCCCAGGCACCACCAAAAGCCCTCCCGACGGGGTAGACGGTGAGGATAAGGGCTGCGACGAGGACGAGGGTGTCGTCGAGGAGGAAGGAGGTGACTTGCGAACTAGCAAACGCGCTGGTCAAGCCGTCGGCGAAAATGGCGATCCGTACTGCTGTCCGGACCAGGAGAAGGGACGCAGCCACCTGGACGCCTGACGAGTGTTAGTATGCGGTCGACTCCTCGCGTCAAATTGGGGTTGGACATACAAGTCATGAAATATTTGAACCGGCGGGACAGATACACGAGCGAGTATCTATCGTCGAGGATGTAACGACGATGGGATAGTTTGTACCGAAAATAACGATATGTACCCAAGAAGGCAAGAAGGTTGACGGCTTGGATGGCAAGGCCGGTCAGGAGTATGTTCACCCCCTGGGAGACCTACTCAAGACGTCAGCAAACAACTCATCCCTCGGATCCTGGAAGACTGCAAACCTCAGTAGCCGTATTAGCGGTGGAGGCAAAGCCTATCCCAACGGACTGGAAGGCTAGGGTGAAAATGTCGAGGATGAAAAAAAGTATGTTCAAGTACACAGGGTCCGACACAAGGCGGAACTCCTCGCCATAGATGACCATGACATGGGGAAGGACCAGATTCGCAGCGGATCCGATCAGAACGGCGCCCCAGTGTGTCCCCATGAGATAGACAGCCGAATACGCATGGCTGGTCGGGTTGGCAACGAGGAAGATCTTGCCGACATGGCCAACAATCTCGACGACAAGAGCTGCCAAGAGCAACAAGGTGTGTGCGAGGATTTTGTACCGAAGTCCTGCGTATATGACGGGCGGGACCAGGGCGGCGAAAGCAGCAAGCATGAAGGCGTTGCCTGCTGGCGTTGCTCCGTACGGCAGAGAGCCCGGCGGGACGGCGCAAGCCTCCCCGGAGCAGTCTCCGACGGCCAGCATTGTGCCGGGAGAGATGGCGACGCCGTTTCCCTCAAAGATGGTGGCGGGACGGGTCCGGCATCAGTCGGGCGGGGGCTGAGGATGGGCGGCACAAACGAGAGACGCTTGGAAGTAGATCATTGAGATGGGCAGATGGTGAGAAGGTAGGACAGGAGAGTGGTAGATATGGCCTCGGTGCTTGCGGTGTGGGACCTGTTTGTCAAGCGGCGGCCCCGACAGTCCGGCACTTGGGGTTGCAGGGCGCTTAACATGCAGGGCAGGATGCGGGAGAGGACAAGGGGGGTAGAAGACAAGAGAGAGAAGAGCAGCCGAACTGCGGCCTCGGCCCGGTCTCTTGTCAGCCACCGGCAGACTTGCCGGCGAGGAGTCCCGTAGTTAAAGCTAACAAACCATCCACAACTTCACCCAACCCTTGGATATTCGACGACTTCGACAACAGCAGCATCACAACACCATGCCCAACTCTGTCCGTCGGCGTACCGCACTTGTCTGTACCGTTGATACTGGTATCCGGCGCAATCACGATGCAGCCGGATCAGCTATCGAGCATGATCAAGCTTCGCTGGGCTCTTTGCAAGGTGGGATTTGAGCGGATAGCCTTGTCGTTGGCGGCCGATCGGGCATTCCCGACCACTCGACACTGTGTCCTCGGCACACGGTTGCGATCTCTCCTGCCCAAGGAAGGCAGGCTGCGGCGCGCCACGGCGGCGCTCGATTGGCCATCTGCGATGCAGGTGAGAGTGTTGTTGGTTGTTGGTTCTCGACCGCCACCACACATCACCCCTCTCCGGACCAATCGGGAGCGTGTTTTCAGCTGAGGATGATTAAGGTCCGGCGGAGCCTACCGTCGCCGGCAAAGACAACCTTGTTGAGGCTGCATTCTGCACAGTGCGGACGGACTTCGCAGGAGGCTGCAGCGGTCGATCCGGCCGCAATGCTGGGCAGACAGACGTCGCTGCATGCGCGAAAACATTTGACTTCGGATCGTTAGGGCCGATGGCGCTCTGACCTAGCTTACAAGCGGCGCGGTGTAAGTAAGGCAGGGAACGATAACCCGGGGTGAATGAAGCATCGAAATGGTTTAAGTTGAGTGAAGTCAACCCTTCAAGTTGAGGTTGTTACACAATCAAGCTGAAGGCAGCTGAGGATTCCTCTGCCAAGCGAAGCTTAGCACAGTGGGAATCTCGATGGTATTAGCGAGCGCATACTGTGTCTGCCAGATCGTCGCCGCTGCTGCCAGAACTGGGCCAATCGTCCCCCAAACATGCATCTGCAGGCAGGGGCGGCACGCTGCCTTGTTTGCAGAAAACATCAGCACAAGCCCAGACATCTCGACTAAGATCGAGGGAAGATAACGGAAACTGAGAAGGAGATCGACGCTCCCTCGGAGTTCCCGAGACATCAAACACCCCGTCGCCTTCTCTTTTGTTTGTGATCGTTTGACAGCACTGCAGACGACAGATGAAAAGACTGCTGCCGGTGGCTGGCCGGTCTGCGTCATGGCCCAACAACCCTGCTGCGTCGGTCCGCGCTTATGCAGGACATCAGACGATTTGTCGGTCTGCAGGTCCAAGACGGCACTTGGGCGCCTATGCACCGCTTTGCCGCCATCTTGCACCAACAGACGCGCGGATCAAGGGCTTGGGCAGGGAGATAGCCGACGAGTACGCCCTCCTCAGAGACAGTTACCGTGTGTTTCCCTGTGAAGGATCCTCGATGCGAGCCCGGGTCAGTCGAAGGCTGACACGTTGCGCCATAGAAGCCCCCAAACACCCCATCGTGCTTGCCCATGGCCTGCTGGGATTCGCCGAGTTGAAGCTGGCCGGATCCTACCTGCCCAGCATCCACTACTGGCGCGGCATCAGGGAAGCTCTCAGTGCCAACCATGCCGAGGTCATCACCGCCTCGGTTCCCCCAAGCGGTTCCATCGAGAAGCGGGCTGCCAAGCTGGCCGAGGATATCGAAGCCCAGGCCCGCGGCAAGAGCGTCAACATTGTGGCCCACAGCATGGGCGGCTTGGATGCCCGGTACATGATCTCTCAGCTCCAGCCCGCGAGCGTCAACGTCAAGTCTCTCATCACCGTGGCCACCCCGCATCACGGCAGCCCCTTCGCCGACTACCTCATCGATGGCATCGGGCCGAACTACCTGCCTCGTCTGTATAATCTCTGGGAGCGAACGACTGGCTGGGAGCCCAGCGCGTTTTCCCAGTTGACAACAAAGTACATGGCCGAGGAGTTCAACCCCAGGACGCCCGACGACCCGACCGTGCGCTACTTCTCGTACGGCGCAATGGTCAGGCACAAGCCGCCGCTGTTGAGCCCGTTCCGCCACTCCCACCGCGTAATTGAGGAACGCGAGGGGCCGAACGACGGTCTAGTCAGCGTTGAGAGCAGCAAATGGGGCACTTACAAGGGGACGCTTCTAGGTGTGAACCATTTGGACTTGATCAACTGGAGCAACCGGCTTCGGTTCACAGTGCAGAAGTGGATGGGTCGTCCGCCCTCGTGAGTCACGCCGCTTCTCAACCATCGTGGCTACCGTTCTGACGTACGTGTCCCTCCTCTGTAGCTTCAACGCAGTCGCCTTCTATCTTGACATTGGTGACATGCTCGCCAAGGAGGGATTGTAGGTTAAAGCAGAGTTCACGACGAAGGCCTCGTTGGCGCTCAATGGGTGCTTCGGCAGCAGCCCTTCCAGGCCGCCCGACACCGGTTAGTGTTCTAACAATGGCCGGGCCCCTCGGTTGCATACTGTGAGGCCTCTCTGGATACCCGCTCTGGAATAGGGCCGGAGCTCAAGGTATCGGGCCGGCTAGCGGTGGGTAGTGGTAGGACACGTACCACCGCCGCGGTTGCCATATTCGGCACACGGCGTCTGCTTTCGAGCAACTTCACCTGGCTCAGCCCTAGAGCCGAAACATATTGGCAAATTGTTTCTCTTTGAGAGCTGACAAGGTGCGTAGGAGGCTCGGCGGGCCCGAGATGGCGTTGTATAACCCGTTCGCTGCGCCTCTTCGCCTCCGCTAACAAACGAGTCGGCACCGGCAGAGAAACCGCAACGGCCAGTTCCTCCCCCATCGGCTATTCATGCCCGCATCATGGCGGCCTCACCGCTTCTAACCGCTTTCCCAATCTGCGGTACCTGGGCTGCTCTGGAAACACAGACACGTGGTGGCTTTGAGGCACCGAGAGTGCAAACTTCACGGGGCGTTTCACGACATACAGCTGGCGCCTGCCGGGAATCGTCCTACCCTGCCAAGACGAAGCACGCGGTTCCTGATATGATCGGTGTGGGAGACGCTCCGAACTCGCTGAGGCACACAAGAGGCAACGCCAGGCGGTTGACAGCCTTGGGCAGAGGAAATTCGGCTGCGCGGCGCCGTAGGAGCACCTATAGCCACAGACGACAGTCGAGACCGCGCCAAATGAAGGGCAGGATTTCCTCCCCATATCTTTGCTACTCGTTCATTTTGCCGTAGAGCCACGCCAGTGAAGGAATGCCGCGATGGAAACAAACCTTGCCAACCAGGCAGCCAGCAGGTAGGGCGGCTGCATCCTGCACCTGTCGCTGCAGAGAATGCATGGTTGTTGAGCCGCTGTCGTTCACCTCGAGTCTGACCTCCAAGCATCACGACATCGAACCTCGGCAGTGATCCGCCAGGCACCCGGCCGTCCGTGGTTTGCCGTTGACCTCCTTCCTTTTCAGGCCTCCGTGTCCCAACAGACATACCGGATATTACACGGCCCAGCCAGTCCCCATGAAGGCCAGCAAGCAACGCTTGAAGCGCAAGAGCCGCAGTATCGCCGGCAGTCCGCGGGTCAAGCAAGCAAGCCTCAGGGTTGGTAGGTTGGTGATGCAGGCCACGAATCCGGAGTCGAAGAGGTGACCACGCGAGCTGTCCGGCAAGCTTGGCGCCAAAAGCTTGTGTTGCAGAAAGGAGTGCCGGGCATCACACCTCCCTTCTCCGTCAGAACACGGCATTAATTTGGCAGGCGGTGCCGGAGTTAACGTGACACTGTCTCGGCCCAGTGACCTCCCTACCTCGCATGCTGCGTTGGCTGACGCCGGACAGTGGGGATGGAGATGGTGGAAGTGGTGGAGTAGTGGTGATGTGGAGACCTAGATGATGTGTGATTGGGAACTGCGGAGGTGGGGTCTGTGCAGGTGACGGATCGCCAAGCGCTTGCCCGATGAGGAATAGCGTTACTTGCCCGCAAGGGGGGATCGCAACGACCCCTGCTGCACTGCCGCCTGCTTGGGTTGCTTTGGGCCGACTTCACCCCTCAGGCTCTCTCCTGCAGTTTCCTTTCTGGTTGGTGCCCCTCCAACGGATCCCTCCGTCCATGTCGGCGGTCATGATCCTGGCGATGCTGAGGAAATCACAGACAAGCGCACAAACAAGGGCCGTAACAACAAGACAATTCTGTTGTCGGTCCGTGGCGCCAATCGCACAATATTTCGCAGGCCTCCCTTGTTTCGGTTTTCGCGCCCTCTTCTGCAAGTCACCGACTCGCCGACTCCCGGACCGCTCGCCAAAGTCACCGTCACCACGGCCACTCTCTCCGGATGGAAAACTGATCCGGGATGTCCGTCTGCCGCCGGGTCCACATTCCGGGGCCAGCCTCCGCCCTCCCTCCGTCCCCACTCCCGCCGCTTTCCCGGGGCTTCCAACATCACTTATATCGCACCATGCTTCCCGAAGCAGACTGCGATGGCGGTGAGGAGGGGGGCGATCCTTTGAGCTTGCCGTCTCTTGATCGTCTTGATACTTGCACGTGGAGCAGGTCATCTGGTCTGGCCCCCCGCCGGAATGCTTCCAGGTGTACCCAGACCCCTCAGCAGCTCCATCTCTTGTGGCATGCGCGTGGTCATGTCACTGCATGCCCTCCGGGTAGTAGGCGCCTTGGCATACCTGGATTCTTGGCATGGGACACCAGCTTCGTCCCTTGTCCCACATCACGCACCCCCGGCCTGAGGCCCATGAGCAGATCCCGCGCTACCGAGAGACACGCATGGATTGCACCCGCGGAGACCCCGCGTGAAGCGTGAAGCGTGAAGCATGATGCACTCAGCATCTCTTGCCCGGAATGCTGCCGTCCGAAACGCGTTGCAGTCGCCAGTGAACAACAATGTCTGGCCGCCGCTCACCACCTTCTCCTTTCAGAGCCCCTTCTGATCTCGGTCGGTTGCCGTTGGATGGTGAACAGCATCCCTCACTGCCCGCTTCTGCTGCTGTATCACCGCTGGCGAGTCTCATCCCAAGCCTCCTGTGGTGGTGCCTGTTCTTGTGCTCCTCTCCCAATGTTGCTGCCCGTCTACAAAACCCCCCGGCCTCCCGATCGGGCCCTTCCCACTCACAGCTCCCGGATCTCCACCAGCCCGGGTCCCTTGTGTATCTCGGCCCTCCCTGAGACCGCCCTTCGGTGTCCCCTACAAATTTCGGCATTGCTTCTAGAAGATCGGCAGCCGTGAATCTTCTCTTCAGTTCCTCCCCTTCAGTTCCTCCCCTTATTTTCTCGTGCCCACTGCCACCCTGCCTCGCCGCATCATTCCTGCCTGCGTTAAAACCATGCGGTTCCTGACTACGCTGGCCGCTCTGGCAGCCATGACTGTCAACCTTGGTGCCGCCGCCTCGTCCTTCACACCAACGAAACCTCCGGCGGTCCCCCTAGCCGTAAGATCACCATATCTGAATGCATGGCTTCAAGGAGGTTCCGGGGCTATCCTGCCCGGCGCCTGGCCCCGGCATTGGACGTAAGAGACTCTCGCATACCCTTTCCCCCAACCGTAGCCGGCGCTTGGTGACTGATTAACTGAGTATATACACAGGGGCAATATTCTGGGCTGGCAAGGCCTAGTGTCCGTTGATGGAGAAACCTACAACTGGATGGGCGGCGCACCGGGTCCACCACTCGCAAACCAGCTGTCACTCGAGTATACCTCGACTCGGAGCATTTTCACTTTTGACGTGGGCGGGAAGGTCACAATGACAGTCACCTTCCTGTCACCAGTGTATCCGGACGACATGGCGCGGCAATCTCAGCAGTTTTCCTACATTTCCGTCAAAGCTACGTCCTCAGATGGGGCGCCTCATGACGTCCAAGTCTACATGGATGTTTCCGGAGGTACTCTTGCTCACAACCCTTCCCTCAGAATCCGTTCATATGGCTAACCGCACGTATAGAATGGGCCAGCGGGGATGTCTCCCAGGTCGTCGAGTGGGAAGCCTCAACGTCTGGCGACATCGTGTACCACAAGTTCTTCCGCCAAACCCAAGAGGAGTTTAGGGAATCGAGCGAGATTGCCAGCTGGGGCAACTGGTATTTGGCCACGCGTGCCGACAATGGTGTAAGTCATCTGGCCTGCTGGTTTAGCATGGAAGCTGACAAAACGAAAAACAGTTGACTTGGCAGATTGGCCAGGACACGGCTGTGCGAGGGCAGTTTGCAAACGGCAGGCGTCTCGCCAACACGAAGGAGTCAAACTTCCGGCCAGTGAGGCAGGAATGGTAAGTCCCAAATATGGCTGGCACGGATCAGAAGCATCGAGCTGACCATCCAAGGCCGGTATTTGCATTCTCCCACGATCTGGGCAATGTGGAGGGAGGTGAGGTCGAGAGAGTCTTCACCCTTGGTCTGGTTCAGGACCAGGTTATCAACTTTACCGGCCATAGTGGCCAGTTGGCGCCCGTGCCGGGGCTCTGGTCATCGTACTACAAGGACGACATCTCAGCCGTCGTTGCCTTCTACAACGATTACCAGCACGCCAGCGAAGCCTCTTCCGCTCTCGACCGGCGGATTCAGAGTGACTCCGAGAACGCTGCCGGAAAGGACTACGCCGTTGTCACCACACTTGCCGTCCGCCAAACCTTTGGCGCCCTCCAGTACGCCGGCACCGCTTCGAAGCCGTACATCTTCCTGAAGGAGATCAGCTCCAACAGCGACATCCAGACAGTGGACGTCATCTTCCCCGCGTACCCAATCTTCTTGTATCTGAACGCGACGCTCGGAAGATACATGCTCGATCCGCTGTTTGAGAACCAGGAGAGCGGCGCGTATCCCAACGCCTATGCTGAGCACGACCTCGGAACCTTCCCAGTGGCTAGGGGCTACCCGGACGGAAACGACGAGGCCATGCCGTTGGAGGAGTGCGGCAACATGATTATCATGACGTTGGCCTATGCTCAGCGCACCGGCGACACGGCCTACCTCTCAGCCCACTACCCCATCCTGTCGCAGTGGGCGCAGTTTTTGGTGGAAGAGTCCCTGATCCCGGCGAACCAGCTCAGCACCGACGACTTTGCGGGAACTCTGGCGTAGGACATCCCTTTGATATTCAGGACCCGACTTTGTGCTGACCGACATCTGTGTAGCAACCAGACCAACCTGGCCATCAAGGGCATTATCGGGCTCAAGGCCATGTCTCGGATTGCGCAGCTGACCCACAACGAGGACAAGTTTGGGAAGGTTGCCGACAGGTATCTGGAAGGCTGGAAAGGCCTGGGCATCAACAAGCAGGCGAACCCCCCTCACACGACGCTGAGCTATGGAGACAAGGACAGCCATGGTAAATAAACACCCCCAACCCCACCCCCCCCTTTCCCCTGGCCCGACATCGAATACTAAATTCTCTTCCAGGCCTCCTCTACAACATCTACGCCGACAAACTGCTCAACCTCAGGTTCATCGACCAGTCCATCTTCGACATGCAGAGCAACTTCTACCCGACGGTCGCCAACGAGTACGGCGTGCCCCTCGACACGCGGCATACGTGGACAAAGGGGGACTGGGAGATGTTTGCGGCGGCCGTGGCGAGCCAGTCGACGCGGGACATGTTCATCTCCAAGCTGGCGCACTGGGTCGGGGCGACGACGTCGGACCGGGCCATGACGGACCTGTATGATTCGCAGACGGGCGGGTTCCCGGCGAACGGGCCGTACTTTGTCGCGAGGCCGGTCATGGGCGGCATGTTTGCTCTGCTGGCGTTGGCTCACAGATAGGTAGGTGTGGATGGCCTCGCACAGCCCACTGGACCACTGGCCGCGGTGCGCTTGCGAGTTTGCATTGCTTTGGAGTTTTGAACGTCGGAGGTTGGTTGCACATCAGGTCCAGCGTAGCCCTTCTCTTTGCTAGGCAATTACTACCACCTAGTATCTTTCCTCGATATGACTATCACGGCCGATCATCCTTCAGCCGTCGCATCGGATACTCTCTCATTAAATAACCCGACTCTCTCCCTCCTTGACTTCGAGGCGCCCGCCTGTCCTCCGCGACGCGAGTCCCCATGGTAACAAATCCGACTCACCAGACCAAGCCCCGAGTGGCTCGGTTGTGGTTCGATGATTGGCGGTTCGTCGATAGTGCGGTGACTCGGGCATGAAAGCGCAACGAGGAAGTGGGCGGGGAGTGCTGGCTGTGACCAGAACACCCTTTCCTTGCCGACGCCAAGATCATTAAACGATCCGAGCGGCTCACAACCCTGGTCGGGAATCACAAGTAGCGCAGTAACATCGTACGAATAGCAGACGGCCCCGGGGACAAGGGTTTCCAGCAACCGCATGAATTTCGTCTCCCGGCAAAATAAACCGAGATAACGTCAACAGTGGCCAGTTGTTTCCCCTTTCCATACCAAAAGAAAATACTGGACTTGACATATAATCGAGTGGAACAGCCCCGTTCCGTCAACGTTTCCCGTTTCTAACCTGAACTCGTCTGAACAGAAATCTTGACCCCGCGCACCCACTGAGCTTGTTTCAGACACCACTACAAATCGACTGTTAGTGGACGACGACCGGGAGCTCGCAAGGGTAGAGCGGGCCGTAGTCACCACTCCACCTTTCCACCTTTCAACTGCACCACCCAGCAGCAGCATCCCACTTCCGCACCTTGCGAACCGCAACCTTGCCCCTCACGAAAGTCAATAAACCAGACAACTCCCGACCAGCCTGACGAACCTGGTGTTTTCAGTACGGTAACTGCATCCAGTGGGATCCGTCCGCAAATATTTAAACAATACGAGGGTTTGATTGACGGGGCCATCGAGCAATCAATCGGGGACAACCCTCGAGAACACCGCAACCATGAACCCTCACCAGGCAAAGAAGATCGACGTCAAGGTGAGTCGCTTTCTCTGCTTCGTTGCTCTCAGTTGCACGCGGCGAGTCTAGCAGCTACGATAGAGCACGATGCTCCGTTCTAGCTCCCCTCACATCCAACTGGTCCCGTCACTAACACGTCTCGACCCCGCAGTCCCTGTCCCCCGAGGAGCAGCGGCTCTTCCGGCTCTATGGCAAGCTCCCCAACCGCAGCGACCACTTTGCCAAGCACCTCAAAGAACGCAAATACTTTGACAGCGGCGACTACGCCATGAGCAAGGCCGGCAAGGGCGACAGCGTCGACACGGGCGCCGTCGGCAGCCAGCACCCCGTCCCGGAGAACATCCCCCACCTCTCGAGCCCCGTCAGCGGGCCCAACGGCATCGGCAGCATGCTGCACCCCCACCACCATCATCAGCACCACCCGGGCATGCAGGCCGGCAGCCCCGTCAAGGAGAGCAGCTTCCTGAACCGCGAGACCAGCGCCGAGGACATTGAGGCGACCGCCGCTGCCGGAGCACAGCAACAGGAGTCTACCACGGCGCCCGAAGCAAAACCCCAGGCTGCTGCCGGCGAGCAACAGGAGCTTCCCGTCCGACGATGAACTGTGTGGCCCTGGGAACATATCAACTTGCGTTTCGCTTAGGATGCTACTCTGCGATGGGAATAGCCGGGCCTTGCTGTGCTTACGTCTTCCTTGATACGTATCTTGAGTGATCACCGGCAAATCGGGCATTCTGGCCAGACTACGAGATTACGAAAAATGATTGTGGCGTTGGGTTGGGTTGGGCTACTGGGGCTGGACTGGGTTGGTTCACATTGATGATGATGACAAAGGAGGATCGTAACGGGGACGACCAGGCTGCGAACCGTTTTGCTTTTTTGTACTTATTCCGTCACCGATGCGGGTTTACCAAGTCTTCTGACATCCTTTCCTCCCCCCGAACCGGCGCCGATCGCTTCTCCACCAACTGCTCGCTCCCGTCGACTCGACACTTTCACGATAGCCAGCGGGTTCTGAGATTGAGCACTCTGCAGCGGGAATGGCTCTGGAAAGGTTGCGGCACGGTTGGGGATAAGAAAGGAAACTGTGCGAACATGGAAACGATAACCTCAGATTGGGGTCTCTTGAGTAGCTGTATCACATGTGGGCTTCCTTGGTTGGTTGCAAGTAAATGGAATTTAAGGACAACTTTTGCCGGCGAGACCTCGACCGAGTCAGCCAGACGATGCGCCCTTCCACTTCTGCCTTGCTCGAACGGTCAATCAGCTAAGCGCGGCTGCCATTTTCCTCCTGGAAACGTATTCCTTTTTCCGGTCCCGCGCCGCAGTCCGGGCCCCTCTGGCTGCCCAACGCCTGCTAGGAACGGCCCGCTTGGGCAGCGACGAAGCCACCTCGGGCACGGCTGTGTCACCCCTCAAATTTCGAGCGCCTTCTTCGCCATGGCCAAGGCGCCCTCGAAAGTCTTGTTGCCTCCGATGAAACCCGAGGCGTGCACGAAGACGGAGCCGCTCACTCCAGATATCCCGTCCAGCTCCTCATCACGGAAACCCCTCCACGCCTCAGGCAGCGGTTTCCTGCTCTCGAACGAATCCTTGGCGACCGGCACACACTGAATCCTCCACTTGGCATCCGGCACCGGCTTCTCCGGGTAGAGCACGTACAGCACCTTGCCGCCCTCGGGCTGCTGCTCCTCCAGGCTGTAGAGGTGGTCCTTCCACGGCGCCGACTGGCGCTTCATCACCAAAACGCGGCCCTGGCTGTCGTACTCCTGCCGCCCGGAAAACGCCTCGGCGACCACCTCCCGCGCGGGCAGCCACGCCTGCGAGAAGTAGTCCAGGTCGCGGTCGAACTCCTCGCCAATGCGCTGGCTAGCCAGCTCAAACCGCTTGTCCTCGGCCTCCTGCGCCGCGGCGGGGTCCTCGGGGATGGGGTCGTTCCAGTTGGGGTTCAGCCGGCCGACCATGGCGCCCAGGGTGAAGCCGCCCTCCGAGAACTTCTTCTGCACGCCGGCGGCCGCGAGCGCGGCCGAGTCGTAGACGTGGATGCCGTTGTCGTGCGCGTCGAGCGCCTCGACGAAGCTCTCGTAGATCTTGCGCCACACCATGCCGACCTGCTCGCTGTCCTCGGGCTGCGCCAGGCGGCGGGCGATGATCTCGCGCCCAAAGTGCATGTAAACCAGCCCCGCGCTGCTCAGCTTGGTCTGGCGGCCGGGGAAGGCGGTGCCAAAGGTGCGCTGGTGGTGGTCGAAGCGGTTGCGCCCGGCGTCGTACTCGCCGCCGACGTCGACGACGGTGTGGCACTCGTCCAGAAGCTTGGGGTCGCGCGTGCGGACGAGCTTCGCGCCCGAGTAGGTCGGCACGTGGGTGCGCAGCATGTAGACGGCCAGCGCCTCGTCGGCGTGGAAGTGGCCGTTGTGCGTGCCGATGGCGACCACGCCGTTGTCGGTCTTGAGCCGCTTTGCTGCGTTTTCGGCCATTTTGAGCGCGAGCGAGCGGAACATGCAAATGGGTTGGGTGTTTTGTGGGCGAGGTTGAAGCTGGAAAACGCTTTGCTTCTCGACTCGACTTTGAGAATTCCAGGACAGGACTTCGTAATTCTCCAGAGTTGGGCAATTGAGTTGTCACCGTTTCCAGTATATTAAGATGTATCATTACAGGGCGTAATGACCCATCAAGCGGCCCGAGATTAAGATTACCGGTACATACCGTACGGAATCCGAAAACCTCACTGCAGTTACATACCGTACATACCGTACCGTGTCTTCAACTACAGGGGTGCACTGCAACGCGCCATCCAACACGATGACAATCAACGCCTCAGCCTTTTGTTCCTCACCACTCACCCGCTTCTCCGGACCCAGCACAGGCCGCCAGTCCACAAGCCCCAAACGCCGCTGCGAATTCCTTTCCAAGTGTTCATCTCCCACCAAACCCCGAACCACAAACTTCGTCAACAGTTCAATTGACACGCAACACCAGACACATGGAAGTCGCTGCGCGCAGCCGACTCGACATGAAGGTCAAGGCCGAAGACGACTCTGGCGACGCCAGAATGGCCGACGACAAGCCCACCTATCGGTCATGGAAGAAAAAGTACCGCAAGATGCGCATCATGTTCGACCAAAAGATGCACGAGGGTGAAGAGCTTCACAGGCTCGAGCAGAAGGCGCTGGCCACGGCCAAGAGACTCGCAGTGCAGAAAGAGTACGCTTTGTCGCCATCAGCTTGCCTTTGACAGGGCGATTTACTGACCCTTCTTTCAGTCGGTTACTCGATCTTCTCCTCGATGTCAACAACTCAGGCCAGATCCCGCCCGACAAGCGGATAGCCCTCGGCATCGACCTGCCCTCCGACGAGGACGCGCTCTTCCTCGACCTCGACCGGCCCTCGACTCCCCCGCCGGGCCCGACGCCAGCCCAATCCTACAAGAAGCTCCTCGAAGAGGTACCACACTTCAGATTCTCATCCGCAGCCGAGCGCTTCCCGGAGCTCCTCGCCGACCTCGAAGCCGGCCGGGACTCGCCCGCCGATCCGGCCCAAGGCCAATCCCACCCGCCTTCCTTCCTCACGGCCGACGACATCGACAACTACATCTGGGAGCTCGACGCGCACCTCGCAAACGAAGACGCCGCGACGGGGACCGGCAAGACGGACGCGGTCCCGCTGCCGACCCTCGCCCCGCTCGCGCACGCCGACCGCCCCAACCCCAAGGACTCGCAGCGCGACTTTGCCGTGCGCAACCCGACCTCGGTCTACAACTGGCTGCGCAAGCACGCGCCCAAGACGTTCCTGCAGGACGGCGAGCACGACAAGGACGGCGGCAAGGAGAACGGCGACGACGGCCACGGAGGCGGGCACGGACACGGCCCCGGCTCCGGCCGCCGCGGCAAGGGCGAGCGCGCCCCGCGCGGCGCGGGCTCTGCGCGCGCCAAACGCACCGGCGGAGCACACGGCCGGACCGCTGCCGCTGCGGCCGAGGGCTTGGAGGATGCGGAGGACGACCTCGGCTACGGCGGTGGTGGCGGGGGTGGTGGTGCAACGACTCCTAGCGCGGCGGGCGCTGGTGCTGGCAGCGGCGGCGGCGGGGGCAAGGGCAAGCGGAAGAGGGTTGTGGACGACGACCCCGGGTACAGACCCAAGGGTGGCTCGAGTCGGCCCACAAAGAAGAAGCGCAAGAGCGAAGGCGCCGAGCGGACGCCGACGGTTAAGGGGTCGCGTAAGAGTGAAGCCGCCGGGTGGTCTGGGCACAGCGCGGCTTCGGAGAGGAGCTCATCGGCTAAGGGCTCGAGGAAGAGTGAGGGGGCCGCGTGGTCTGGTCGACGTGATGAAGACTGATATGCTTACCTCGTGGTCGTCACGGTGAGGGTGATTGAGGTATACTACAAGACAAGGGAAATAAGTGAGGTGGGGGCTCTTCAAGTCCCATTTCTTGCCAAGCTGCTTGGGCAGCGGGTATATCATCAGGGCGTCACGGCGATTTGACGTATCAACCACGGTGTATTAGGGATTTGGGCCTTTCACAGCGGTCGGCATTAATACGGGGTACAAGGGTTTAGATCGGAAATTTCCTGGTAGTAAAGCGACACAGGGCATGGATGAGGCGTTTCCCTTTTATCTCTCTGGCTTGTATCAGTTCAGCAGTGCTCGTCGAGGTTTCTCAATACCAAAATTCATGATCACATACAAATCGAGCAACGCAAAGACTTCGCCACCGTGGCCCTTGGCTCAACCTCGTTTCAAAATGTGATCGAGCGGTGTGAATTATGATGGGAATTGTATTCTTGACTGTCCCATGATCGCTGTATATATATATACAAGAAATGTTTATGTCCTAAACCCCCCAGCACCCGAGATATACATAAGAGGCGCTGGTGACGGGCAATTGTGACGCGTCTCGCTGAAAGGAGGCTGCAATCCAGGCACCACGCTGTTATGCAACGCTGGACACCCAAACAACAAATCAGACATCTCTCTCCAAGTGAGACCGTTGTCGCCCTTCAACTCGCTGGCCAGCAAATGCGGTTTGCTGATAAGTCAGGCGAAAATCCGCACTTCCCCGTGGCGGAGGACCGAAACTCAAAGCTCCGAGTAGCTCGAGCCGACATCTGCCGCTCTCTTAGAGCTTCTCCTTCAGGCTCTGCTTCAACCTCCTCTCGACGGCGCTCAGGTACTCGCCCGTGGTGACGTAGTCCTCGCGGGCGGACTTGCCGCACGCAAGAGCCAGATCCTTAGTCATGATGCCGTCGATGTCAACCGTGTCAATGCAGGCACGCTCGAGGCGCTCGGCAAAGGCGACGACCTCGGGGGTCTCGTCGAGCTTGCCACGCTGGATCAGGCCGCGGGTCCAGGCGAAGATGGAGGCGATGGGGTTGGTCGAGGTCTCGCGGCCCTTCTGGTGCTCGCGGTAGTGGCGGGTGACGGTTCCGTGGGCGGCCTCGGACTCGAAGGTCTTGCCATCGGGGGTGATGAGGACCGAGGTCATCAGACCCAGGGAGCCGAAGCCCTGAGCGACGATGTCGGACTGGACGTCACCATCGTAGTCTGCCGGCCAAGTCAGTCACTCCTATCCACGATGCAACGGCAGCCCGAGGCAAGGCAGCAAGCTAAACTCACTCTTCAGCGCCATGATGTAACCACCGCTGCTCTTGATCATCTGGGCGACCATATCGTCGATCAAGCGATGCTCGTACCAGATGCCCTTGGCCTCGAACTCGGCCTTGTACTGCGTCTCGTACAGCGCCTGGAAGATGTCCTTGAAGCGGCCGTCGTACTTCTTAAGAATGGTGTTCTTAGTACTCATATAGAGGGGCAGTCCCTTGTCGAGGGCGAGCTTGAAGCTGGCGTGGGCAAAGCCGGTGATGCTCTCCTCGGTGTTATACTGGGTCTGAGCGACACCGCCGCCGTTCTTGAACTGGAACACCTCGATCTCCTGCGGCTCGCCGCCGGCAGGGGTGTATACCATGCTGAGCTTGCCGGCGCCGGGGACGACCAAGTCCTTCGCCCGGTACTGGTCGCCGAAGGCGTGGCGGCCAATGATGATGGGTTTCTTCCACCCAGGAACCAAGCGCGGGATGCGGGGGATGACAATGGGCTCCCGGAAGACGGTGCCGCCCAGGGCGTTGCGGATGGTGCCGTTGGGCGAAAGCCACACTGTTGGCAGCAAAGAAGGGCAGGTTAGCTTACTATAAGCATCGCCAAGAAGACGGGATCCAACGTACTCTGCTTGAGCTTGAACTCCTCGACGCGAGCCTCATCGGGGGTGATGGTAGCGCACTTCACGCCAACCGAGTACTTCTTGATTGCCTCGGCAGCATCCAGGGTAACCTTGTCGTTGGTCTGGTCCCGGTACTCGAGGCCGAGATCGTAGTACTTGAGGTCGACGTCCAGGTAGGGGAAGATGAACTTCTCCTTGATGTCCTTCCAGATGACACGCGTCATCTCATCGCCGTCGAGCTCGACGACGGGGTTCTTAACCTTGATCTTGGCGGGGCCGTCGGTAGCCATTGTGCGGCGGTTGACCTGGGAGTAGACGAACACAGGGGCGGCGCGGGGCGCGGAGGACGCTGGGATCACACGCAAGCTGCTGGAGGCCGGGTTGACGGTGGCACGAGACCAGGCGGATGTGCGGAGGAGGGAAGCACGGAAGGCTGCGGTGGCGACGGGCGACATGGTGGATGGATGGGTGGAGGAGGACGGAGGAGTATAAAAGATGGTGCTAAGACACGCCGGATCGGGCCGCCCGTAGATGGCAGGTCGGGCTTTCGGAGCTGGAATTGCAAGTGAGACAGGCCCGGTGAACGAGAGCCGAGGAAGCAACGGCGGCGTCGGGGCAAGTAGGCTCTTGATTGGGTGTGTCGGGTGGGCCGCGGCAACTGCGTCCGGCAGAGAGGAAGTTTAAGAAGGCGGGAGTCTACAACGGGAGGCCGAGACTAGGAGGACCCGGTGCCAGCCGTAGTGTGCTGCACTGTACTGATCGTGACACAAAAGTCGTCGGCTTTGCTTGGCGGGGTCTTTGGAGGAAAGCTGGAGGCGGCGATGTCAGTCGAGTGGCCCAGACTGTGGAGCGAGGGCGATCAGTGGGATGAGATATATATACACTTTCAGGGCAAGCGGTCCGAACTCTGCCAGATGCCGGGAGCTCAACTATATAGAGCCTGATTTGAGCTGGTGCACTGCTCCCGTGTCACTGCGCGTTGTTTTCTGCGTTCTGCTTCAATCCAGGTGATCGGCGAAATGAGCACTGATTGACGGAAGGCGCACTCGTTGACAGATGGGTAAAACTCTTCCCGGGAGCGGGGCATGAGGGGACTGGCCAGGGCGTCTCGAAATCCCCACACGCGACCTGGTCTGAGACCTTCCTGTGCGGGAGAAGCACGGAAGTGCCTGCACATTGCGGGGTCCGTCTGGAAAACAACTCAGCCGAAGTGCCAATGGCCCGAGCCGGCGGCGATAAGGAGCGGATATCGCCGGATATGTCATTCTTGAAACAGACATCAACAACAGCTGCAGCCAACAGGAAGGTGCTGAAACAGAACCAGGAGGTGTTGGCGGCTCCAATTGCATCTTTTGGTCTCTACTGTGTATCCAAACAACCAGGCATGACCGGGAGCAAGCCCGTTTTGCCTGCAGTGCATCTCTGGCTGTCGCCTTCCAGGTTGCTCGGCTCTCGAACTAAACGCGATGCCCGGTGTCCCTCCCCCACTTCCTATCGGCCAAGGCTGCGAGGCTGGCTCGCCGGACAGCACAGCCCCACGCGGCCTTGTGCCTTCCCGAACTTTCAACACTTTGTTACATGAACTTGAATCCAAAGCCTCTCCTGTGATCTGCCAGTGAGAGTCCTGCCGATCTATCCTCGGACGCCACTGTATGCCGGGAAACGTACAACGTTAATACACAGCCTCGCTGGGCTGAAGACGGCACAAGGCCAGGTTGGGAAGAAGGCAACTGGTTGCCTGGTGCAGCCAGCGCCCCAGTCCCGTCGAAAACGTGGTTTCAGAAGCCGCCAGTCCGTTCCAAGCAGGCGCTGGACTGGCGAGGCTCCAGAAGATCAAAAAGCAGAACCGTGCGCCTATACCCTGCCGCCCACCAACGTCCCCGTAACACAAATCGTAAGCCTCAAAGCGCCTCCCAAGCCTGGGACAGAAAAACAAATACCTAAAACGCCAACCAAGATACCGAAGAAAGGAAGAAGACCATGTTCTGCCAGAGCTGTCATAGTGCTGGCGCTGCTCCACTTGGAACTCGACCCCTCGCCTTCTGCTCATGTCGGCAGTGTAGCTAGCTGACAAGCACAGGAACTCGCATGAGCAGCAATACAGAACTAGAAAAGAAACGAATGAGGTGTTAAACAAACAACCGAGAAAAGTCTCCAAAAAGCAAGACCATGACATCAAAAGTCAAAAGGAGTGAAGGCGCCTTCGACCAAGAGGAACAGCGGAAGGGGTGTTGACCATGACCTCGCAGCCCAGCTCATGCCGTTGTCATCGTCCTGTACTGCTGCCGCTCCTTCTCGCAGGGGTTCCCGCAGCTGGGGCAAGCGAAGCCGTGCTTGCCGAGGCCGACCCGGATGAGGCACCGGCCGCAGCGCCACCAGCCGTTGTAGAGGGCGCGCGGGGCACGGGAGGACCAGAACCCCTCGTCGCCCTTGACGCCGCGCCGCAGGAGATCCTCCTTGTGGTAGATGCGGAGGTGGTCGCGGAAGTGGTCTTGGCGGAAGAAGGGCCTGGTGTGCCGGTCGCACTTCTTGTAGTCGCACGAGTACTTTCTCTTTTTGTCGTCGGCGAGATGCACGATCCGGTAGTGGCGCTCCAGGTCGGCCTGCCGGCTGGCTCCGTTCTTGCAGCCGGGGTATTGGCATTTGAACTTGTCTTTGTCTGATGAGCTTCTGGGTGATTTGGTCAGCATGCGAGATGCGGCACATCACGGTAAGCGGGGGCCATGCTACTTACTGGGCCGGTGGCGAGCCGGGGCCGTCAGCATCGGCCGACCCCGAGCCCACCCCGTTGTTGTCTGCGTCCGGGTCCCCGGTCAGCTCGGCGAGGACTGCGACAATGGCGTAAAAGCATATGTCCAACACCTTCGGCCCTTGGAGCCGTATCTGGAGCTGGTAGGCCGCCTCTTCCAGCAGGCGGATGATGTCGGTGTAGTAGTGATCAGTGTCGCCGAACCGGGGGTGCAGTTGCTGGTACAGGACGTCTTGAACAGCTGGGCGGACCGGTTCCTCGGTGCCCTGATCCCGGTGTCGCTGCAGAGCCTCCTCAACAGCCTCGGATGTAATGAGTGATGGGCCGCCATTCCCCAACGACCGCCGGTCGATGATCAAAGAATTTGCAACCAAGGTAGCTTGCCAGGCGGCTTCCTCGTTGCCGGCCTGCGTGTTAAGGGACTGCAGAGGGCTCGACAGCTGTAATGCCTGGGGTAACTGGTGGTCACTCTGGTGATACTGAGATCCGGTAGCCGAGAGCATGAGGTTGGCGTCGGACGGTTCGTAGAAGGAACACGGATCTGGGTACGACGACGTCTCCCGGTAGGTCCCATCTTCAGGAAGAGCGGACCCGACTGACGAGGGATCGGTCGCCGAAGTGTACCCCGAGACGACGGTGCTGGTTGTGTAGCTGCTGTCGACCGTGCAAGTGGTAGACTGAGAGTCGCTCCTCTGCATGCTGGCCGAACCACCCCAGATGCCATCTTGGCCTTGAAAGCCCCCAAAGGCCGATGGGTATGAAGGATCCGGGTACGAGGCCATCAGACTACGATTCGCCGTGGACGAGCTTGGTGGTGGCGGGCCCTAACCGTACCGTTGACCGGTCGACCCTTGGAAAGTAAGGGATGAACAAAAACTGGAGGCGTGCGGTTCGAGGTAGAAGAGCTGGTATACTATGCGATAGCAGTTTGAAACGTGATTTTGGCTCCAATGTGCGAGGGGGAAGGAATCAGAGGGCAGAGGAGGCCGCGAGATAAATATGCAACGGCTTGAGGGCTATAAGTGGCCAGTTTCCATCACTATACCCTCAACCCACACGCAGAGATCCCTGTCTAGGGCAATGCGCGGAGTGAGGCGGACTAACACATTGCTCGCCATGGGTAAGGCGAGCGAAGGTCGGCAAGGAGGGTTGCCAGAAGAGGAAACGTGCTGCATGGCGACGGGCTGTAGTATATGCGGCAGAAACACACAAACGCCCGTTGAAGAGGGAGGAGGCTCCAGCGCAGCACAAAAGGTCTGGGAAGCCCCCAGCCCGATGGTGCACATCCACTTCCCCAAGGCGTGCCATGCAAGAGGCCGGGCGGATGGCTGGGCCGAGAGCCTTCTCGATCAGCGTTCTCTCACTCTCTCCTCCAGGATCACGGGACCAGGACAACACAGATGCGGCTACCACAGCCACACCGATCATCGGAAACGCCCAGGTGGGGTGGGGAAAGGGGTGTCAAGAGGTTCCTTGCGAGTACCAAAGAGGTGAGGGTTCGCACCCGTCGCTTAAGACGAGAACGAGGAAGCGGAGAGAGGTACGGAGCACGCTCTCGGTCCTCGGTGTGGGAGAGCTGTCTGAAAAGCACCCAAGACGCTTGAGGTGGGCTAGGCTGGGCACAAGGACGGTCGACAAAAGAAACGCTGAGATGGGGCAACGGGCGGCTCCCCGGTGCAGCCGGATGGTCGATACCATGCACATCTTTCGGCTTGTCGTTTTGGGAATGGCCTTGGCAGGGCGCACCAGGGACCTACAACCGAAACATCAGGCTCGATGCGCCGCCATATCCATGCTTCGTGGTGGACGGCAAGTTGAACTTGGAGGGCCCAGCAAGGATTCGGCACTGACCAACCATAGCAGTGTTGGACTGCATGGCAGGCAGGTGCGCCGGAGGGTGGGACGAGCCTCATGGCAGCCAGAGCAACGGCGCGTCGCGTCAGTCTGGCCTGACGCCCAAGAAAGCTGAGCAGCGCCATGCTGGGAAGCCACTGGCCATCCTGGGCAAGTCCGCTGCCTCGCGACAATCGGGAGATATCCAACCAGCCTCCTCCGGACTTCCAAGCCCGGGGCGAATAGGTCAGGTATGAGCGCCCGCACAGCGGACAGCGCCGAACCCGGAAGAATGGAATCCGCAGCCTCGCTAGTGAGTCAATGTTGCTGAGGTATCGAGCGAACCGGGTGACGCGGAAGCTAACGTAGGTGGTACCTTAGGTCGGTGCGGCTGAGGATGGAGGAAGGTCCAGAGACGCGGCAGAATCTTGGTTGCAGTGACAGTGTCCAAAACAGGACCTCGGTGTCGGGCCCCACCCGCCCATCGCATCGTGGTTGGTCCGCGGGCCGTCGGGGTTGCCTAACAATTTTCGGTGTGCAGACGATCCACACCTCAGAGCAGGTTTCAGGATTTGTGATTCGTCAATGTCGGCAAGCTGTCCAGGACCTCCTCCTCCTGCCGTCGGTGTGGACTGTGCCAGTGGACGAGCAAGGCAGGCAACTGGGGTCATTCCTTTGGTCAGTACCTGGTATATGTATTGAGAGTAGCGCGAAGTGTTACGCCGAGACGACAGTGTAGGCGGCTGCGCCCAAGCTGCGCCCGCCAAAGACGTTTGACCAGGCTCGAAACAGGACACCCTGTAGTTAGTGTACAGTCCAGATCGCAGATGAGTAAAAACAGGACTCGGAAAGGCAAAGCAGGGCTGCTGGGGTTTGATGTGAACCGGCCCCCGCCGAACTCCTTTGCAGCCGAGAGGACCGGTTGCCAGATCCGGCACCGAGTTACCGTCTTGGCCTGCCGGTGCCCGGCACATACACCACGCTGTGTTGAACCGCCGCTCGGCTCCCCAAGGCAGACTCGGGGGCGTATTACGGTGGTGCAAGCGTGGTGTGTGGGCTGTTCAATGATGCTTCCGGAAGGAGACAGATAGCCCGGTCTCAGCTGCAGTGTCCTCCCATGTCTCAGGTCTCATAAAAATCGGGAGGCGGATCCTGGAGCAATGAGATCTGAACAAATGGCAAAGCTGTCTGGAGCAAGCATAGAGGCATGGGCGGGCCGGGTTTCAACAAGGAAGGCAAACAGCACAAATAAAGACGTGGTTGGCCGGGCAAGTCTTTGTCAGCGACTCGCAGTGCAAGACAGCCCCTGAGTGCGGCCACCACGTCTGGAGGCAAATCCTCGTGGCATACTGGCTGTAGCTGGGCAAGTGGCTTGCAAATCAAATCAGTTCGGAGGCGTTCAAGTGAATCCACTTGGAAGGGACATGGCGGCTGCAAGCACTCGTGTTGAGTTGCCATTCATCGGAATTAGAGCTGGTGACGCGGCCGCGTACCCCTTACCCAGCCCGTTCCCGCCCCAAAGATAAGGAGACCGTTACCCATACAGAACACCGAAGGAGACTCCATAGTTACCTGCCATCCTGCCACCCCGGTCCCCCACCACACCATTTCTTGGGCTTTGGGCGGTTCCATCGCCAGGGAGGACTTAAACCTCATCCTCGAGGAACTTGTACGCGAACTTGAAGTCGGCCTTTCTCCGGTTCATCCTGCTTCAAGGTTAGCCATCGCCGCACGATACCTTCCGCCTCAAGTCAGCCAGTCTCACCATGTGCTCTCGTAGTCGAAGAAGCGGTATGTCCCCTGCTCGAATTCCTCCGTGATGGACTTGGGCTCCTCGTGCCTCTGGAACCACGTCTGGTACTGCTTGTGAAACCTCCAGCTCTGGTCCTTCAACGCCCGCGCGGCGAGGTACTGCTGATAGGTGCCCTGCTTGTAGTAGAAGACGTAGAAGAGCGTGTCCGGGTCGATCCTTGTGTACAGCCGGGGATCGTCAAATATGGACAGTGGCTCTTGCGGGAATCGCGTGTGAGAATGGAACTTCACATCCGGCTGGTAGTTGCGTGGTGGCTCGGCATCGAGAATGCCAGGCTTGCTCGCCTCGGACGCAACCTGCATCCGGTGTGTCGCGGGCGCATTCATCGGCGCAGGCCGCGTTTTTGTGACCTCGAATGACTCGACCAAATCTTGCAACGACGCAGGGAGGTGGTAGATCGACTCCTCTTCTTCCTCGGCCTCCTCGATCGGCCTGATGCCATTGGCCGCGCCGTTTGTCTGCTGCGCCGCTGTACAACCTCGCATTAGCACCTCCATCCGATAATACGCCTAGCGGTTCGTCCAAACCTTTTGCCGCTTCCACAGCAGCGGCGGCGGCTGCCTGCGCCACTACTGCCTTGCCCTTCGCCGCTGCCTTGTGCGACGGAGCCGCCGTTGCCGACCCGCTCGCCGGCGCGGGGGCCGCGCTGGACCCCTTCTCCTGCGGTACCGGCTGTATAGATACGACGCTTGGAGAGTTGGCTGCGCTCGCCCTCGCTTGTGCTGCTGGTAATGCCGCGCCGCCAATACCTGGTGCCGCCGAGGGCGGCGGGGGTAACGGGGCAATGCCAACGCTGTTTGCCGCTGCCGCAGCGGCGCTGGCATACTTCAGGCCCTCGCCCGCGAGCCTCGTCGGCGCTGCTGCCGGCTTCATGCCGGCATTGGCGGGGGCGCCATTGCTGCTGAGGGTCGGTAGTGGAGTACTGTGCACAGTCGCAAGCGTCGGAAGGGGTGATTTGAGCTGCGTCGACGGCCGTCGGATAGCCGACCCTGCCACTACATCGACCGCACTACGCTGCTTCCCCGAGGGCGCGCTTGGCTTCGCCTCGACCTCGGGGACTGCGTCGTCCTGTATCGACTGGGTGTCCTGCGAGGATCCTCTGTCGTTGTCCACGTTCATTCCGTACTGATCTTCCTCGTCCTGCAGGTTCAGGTCGTCGTACATGGTCTCGTCCTCCATGAAATCATCGTTCATGCCGTCCGACACGTAGTACTTGATGTTCTCGCCGAGGTCGTTGACCTGGTCGGCCTCGACGCCTCCGTTCTCGAGCGAGCGCCGAATCAGCTCGAGTTTCGACTGATGCCACTTATGTCGTTCGATGATGCGCTCGATCTCGGCTATGCGCTCCGCCTTGGCGGCATGGCCCTTCCCTTTCTTCATGGTTGCCTGTATTGACTCGCTCTCGGCCTCGAGGGCCTCGATCTGCTGCTCCAGCTCATCGACCATGCTGCCCAAGAAGTCGCCCGCGTCCGATTTGGCCTGCTCCCTAGGGTCCAGCTTGGCGGCGGCGGATAGCCCTTCTTTCGAGTACGCCTTGGTCTTCATGGCTTTCTCGACCGCCTTGAACTTTTCCATTTGCTATAGAGACGGGTAAGTCTGCTGGCCAGCCCAGGACGGCGCCGATTGGGATACAAACCGTCTCGATCAGCCGCCGCTGCTCCAGGAGCGGAGCCTTGTCTTTGATGTCATTGCTGGCGGCCCATGTCTTGATCTGGTCGCGCAGCCGCTGCAGCTTCTTGATCTCGCGCTTGAGCTGGTCTTCTAGTTTCTCCTTTTGCGCCTGGTTCGTGGACTGCTCAATCTTCTCGTAGATGCCCTCGAACTCGGCGACACCCTCGGCCACCTTCTTGAAGCACTTGTCGACTTCTTGCTGTAGTTTTCGCGCCGCCATTTCGTCGCTGGGGGTCCGTGGGCCGGAGAATCAGAATCAGGGAGGTGAAGTTCGTCTGATGGTAGTCGCTCGTCGTCGCGGTCAAGAGCCCGGCGGCCGGTCTTCGCAATTGGCGTGGAGGCAGGGGGCCTGCAGGAGCAACGTCCAATGTTAATTCTGATGATGCAAGACAAAATGCAGCAGCAACGCAGAATGCACCACGTCACTTCGCGGGGTGACGGCACCTGATAAAATGAGGGCAGAGAGGTCGCTCGAAACAGGCGGGCGACTGTCGGTCGGCCTCGTTTGCGGTTTGGCGGTCGATTGTGCCACTTGCGGAAACAGACGTCGCAAGTCGCAATTCAAAGAAGCTGATTCGGTAACGTTAGGCCCAGCTCGGCGCGGCTGGCGGCTAGCGGCTGGAGGTTGGCGCGTGATGTTGGCACAGTAGCCCCTTAGCGGCACTGTTAAATAGACCAGCCAAGCACCTCGCCATGCCCCTTTGGGTTGAATGTTTTGGGACAAAACCATTATTTTCAGTATTGATACTTGATTAAATTCCATTGGTACTTTCTACTACAACTACTCTGGCAGATATTACGTTGAAGCTACCGATTGCGCTTATTCAACCTAACTGATGTGTTCAAGAGAAACTCCAGGCGTTCTGCCTCCAGTTGTCTCCAAAACGGAAAGAGCTGGAGAGCAAGGCAGAAGACCCGCTTTTTGCGAAGGGAGGCTGAAGCGAAAGGTACTTCGTACCTGCCCGAGGTGATCAACTGGAACTCTTGGCCTCCATTCAGATTCTTCCGAGATGCATTGAAAGCCTCCACATCTGCTGTCTTGTCTTCTTTAAGTTGCCCGTTAAGGAGCTTTCGATGCGGTCTAGTAATCTCTAGTCACTCATTCTCTTTCGTGTTGATCACTCTCTGGTTGGTTGTCGATACTGCAATATCCGTCGCTGGCCCCCTTTCCGGCCGTTCCATATCAGTGTTTCTGCAACAAGCCGAGTTCCGAAACAAAACAAATAAATAAAAATGAAAGGTGTGTAATTCAACACCGGGCACACTCTCTCGATGAGCTTCTGATACGACATTTACAGCCATACTTCAACGAGTCCTTTCGGCTTCGGTCACTGTGGACAACGAGGTCGTGTCCAAGATCGGCAAAGGCGTGCTTGTGTTCGCAGCTATGGCGCCTGGCGACACGGAAAAGGAAGCCGAATCCTTGGCCGCAAAGGTGCTGAAGTTGAAGCTATGGGACGATGAATCCGAGGGCCGGGTAAGATCCCTCTCGCAATTCACTACCCCTGTGTCCTTGAACAACTCTGACGGGGCGAGATTAGTGGAAGAGGAATGTCCGGGACATCAACGGGGAAGTCCTGTGTGGTGAGGCTGTTCAAGAAGTTGGTACTGAGCCTCGTGAGGAAGACTCTAACCGTCGCGGACAGTGTCTCAATTTACGCTCCTCGCCTCGACGAAAAAAGGCAACAAGCCGGACTTCCACGGCGCCCTGGGTGGGGAAGACGCCAAGAGACTGTATGAGTACTTTTACAGCAAAGTGCAAGAGGGATATTCCGCAGAAAGGGTCAAGAACGGCGTGTTCCAGGCCATGATGCAGGTTGCTTTAGTCAACGATGGACCGGTTGGGCTGGCCTCGTCCCGTCGCGCTTTCTTCCAAACAGGCCGCTGATGATGAATAGGTGACACTGGAGATATTGGCCCAGCCGAAGCAAGATAAGGAAGAGACAAAGACAAAAGCTGGAAAATAGCCACTTCAAGGGCGGGCTGAGAGCAAGCTGGGCCAGACTGATCGTTTCCGACCTCTCTACCTAGGAGAGTAAAAAAAGAACGGATCTCTGGGAAGGTACGTTAGGTAGTCGTCGAGGTTTGGAAATGCAGTCATCATTGCTGACAAGGAGAGCCAGATACGAAATCAAGAATACAGCCTGGTCAAAAGTATCCATGTGTCCATAGAACGCCTCGCGCGGGTAGATGCCCGACCTTCCTCTGCTCTTTTGAATCTCCTCCCTTGGAAGACTGAGTTGAGCCTTGAGGTGTTGTGCAACTTGAGATAACTCCGGAAAAGGCTAGCCCATCTTGTCTCTGAATCCAGTCGCTCACCGCTTCCCCCAAATTGGTTAGACCGCCGCGGCTAGTGACTGCCCCTCGCGGCCGCCAGCCCCACCATATCGAAGGTTCACGAAACGTCCCTGCCTCAGTCTTGCATGGTTGGGGGACTTCAGCTGCGACCAGGAAATCGACCGCGGACTCTGCCCTGTTGGCCGTCCAGTTCGTCCTTTGTGTCATCTATTTTGAGCGTCCCCGGAACAGAAACAAGTTGCCGCCGGCCTGCAGAGGACCAGAGCTGCGACAACACGCAAGCGAGCACGCGAGAGGGAGCAAACAACCGGTCGAAATCGTCACAAGGTACGATTCGACATGACTTTTGCCGACTCGAGGGGCTTAGAGGCTCTGGCTTTCTTTCCGGCCTCATTTCCCTCTCATCTCCTGGCCGCACGCGCTAACGTTGTGATCGCATCTCAGTTACAGCATACCCCGTAATTCAGCCTTCATCATGAGCACCGACGAGACCAAGAAGGCTCGCAGCCGCGTCTTCTTCGACATCACCATTGGCGGGCAGCCGGCCGGCCGCGTCACCTTCGAGCTGTACAATGACATCGTCCCCAAGACAGCCGAGAACTTCCGTGCCCTGTGCACTGGTGAGAAGGGCGTCGGCAAGGCCGGCAAGCCCTTGCACTACAAGGGCTCCAGCTTCCACCGGGTCATCAAGCAGTTCATGATCCAGGGCGGTGACTTTACTGCTGGCAATGGCACTGGCGGCGAGTCCATTTACGGCGCCAAGTTCGCCGACGAGAACTTCGACCTGAAGCACGACCGTCCCTTCCTTCTGTCCATGGCTAATGCTGGTCCTGGTGAGTAGCGCCATATTTCGGGGCTTCTTCTGGGAAGAAGAGCGAGTTGCTGACGGCTGTTCGTGCTCTCTTGCAGGGACCAATGGCTCCCAGTTCTTCGTCACCACCGTCGCTACTCCCCACCTGGACAGCAAGCACGTCGTGTTCGGCGAAGTCCTCAGCGGCAAGTCGGTCGTGCGCCAGGTCGAGAACCTCAGGACCCAGAGCGACAAGCCCGTCAAGGAGGCCGTCATTGCCGACTGCGGCGAGTTGTCGCCGTCCGAGGCCATTTCCGCCGACACCAAGGCTCCCGACGCCTATGGCGACGAGTACGAAGATTTCCCCGAGGACCAGACGACGGGAGACGAGGTCCTCTCGGCTTCCAAGATTCTCAAGATTGCGACCGACTGCAAGGACTTCGGCAACAAGGCCTTCAAGGCCGGCGACCTCAGCATTGCCCTCGACAAATACCAGAAGGGCCTGCGGTACCTGAACGAGGACCCCGACCTGGACAACGAGCCGGCGGGGACAAAGGAGCAACTGGACGCGCTGCGCGTCAGCCTGAATAGCAACGCAGCGTTGATGAATCTCAAGCTTGGCGCGTGGGACGAGACTGTCCGCGCCGCGGACAGCGCCCTTGCTGTCTCGAGCATCTCGGACAAGGACAAGGCCAAGGCTCTCTATCGCCGCGGCTTCGCGTTGGTGCGCTTGAAGGACGAGGACGCGGCCCTCGAGAGTCTGGAACAGGCGAAGAAGCTTGCGCCGGAGGATGCCGCCATCAATGCCGAGCTGAACACGGTCAAGAAGGCCGCTGCGGCGAGACTTGCCAAGGAGAAGGCTGCCTACAAGAAGTTCTTCGGTTGATTCGAATGCCTCTGAGACGGGATATTGGCACCGAAGCCCCGAGGCAGGCGCATGCCAGTCCTGGGCCACATCCCGGTGCCACCGGAGACCCGATCTGTGTTTCCTGCAAACCCCCTAGGTAGTAGGACCGTTGATACCAAGACAAACATTTGAGATACCTAGCCGCTCATTCAATGATCAACTGAATTTATTCGCTCCATATGCCATACCCAATAAATACCAACGTATACAAGACAAGCTCGCCCCCGTCAAGCGCAAAGCTAGGGTCCGTAGACCCTTGATGATCGTAGTTCGCAACTACGAGCCGCGATAAAATAATAAACATGCTAACCCGTTCGCGTTTGCTGCTGCGCATGGGTTCGCGCCACCGTCTCCACCTGCCTTGGTTCTGGTAACCCAGCGGGGCCCTTGTCACATTCCCTTTTCCGTTCCCTCTCCCTCTCTTTGGCCCTCTCCCAGCCCTTGTTCTCCTTGGCGTTGTCCTGGTCCCCGTCTCGGTCGCGTTCGCCCTCGCCGAGGGTAGCGGACGTGGACGCTGCCGTCGGTCCCGGCGCCAAAGGAGAGTCGGGCGACGTGGTCCGTGTCTTGCGGATAAACCCGCTGAGCAGCTTCCGTGGGTGGATCCCGTTGCGCAGGCTGCGCACCGTCCCGCCGCCGTTGCCGCCGTTGCTGCCGTTGCTGCCCTGGCTGGCCGACACGTCGCTATTCCGCGACATCTGGCGCAGAGAGCTGGCGCTCAGCTCACGGCTGAAGCTGCCGTGCCGCGCGTCCCTGGTGATGCTAATCGTCCCGAACGGCGGAGCTGCGCCAGACACATCCATCTCGCTCCCTGACGACCCGGGCGCGCGCCCTTCGCTCTCGGCCCAGACTGCCGTGCCGCCGCCGCCGTAGCTGGACAGGTTGAGCATATCGGCGATGCTGATGCGGTCCATCACGTCGGATAGGGCGGCCTGGTCGTCGGTCGGTTGGCTGGCCGTGTCTGCGACCCGCAGCGCCTCGACGCGGGCGAGGCAGTCCACCGCACGCTGGTGGAGGCCGATGCAGAGGGTGTGGAAGCTGAGCAAATCACCGTCGTAGACCTGGGACGCGCTAGCCGAGGCCGGGTGGGCGTCTGCCCAGAGTTTGACAAGGGCGGCAAAGTAGCGGCCTTGGTCGATGAGATAAGGGAGGGAAGGGAACCCCTCGCGTGCCACAGGTGACAGGCGGCCTAGGATCGTGACGGGCGTGGAGTAGGATGCGGGCAGTGGGGCCTTGGTGCGCTCTGCTGGGATGGCGCACACGGCGTCGAGAAAGTCTTTGAAGGCTTGTCTTTGCGCAGTGAGGAACCGGTTCATGGGCTCCATCCATGTCTCCTTCTTGCCGATGCTTGACAGGTTGGCAAGCGCCTGCAGGGACTTGGCGATGAGGGTCAGGGTACGTTGGGCGCGAGGCTGGGGGTGGTCGCGCAGGAGGCCAAACAGCTTCGGGTTCAGGATGGCGGGACAGAGAAAGCGGAGGAAGAGAAACCCCGAGACGGACGTGTACGTGACGGTGCGAAGGAAGTCGCCGTAGCGGTCTTCGGCGACAGCCCGAATGTACTTGAGGATGTGCCTCAGCTCAGGAGGCAGACGAGCGGTGGACGACACAATGCAGTTCCAAATATCCGTGGTGAACTGGATGAGCTGGGTCCAGTGCTGCTGGAGGTCCTCGCCGTGATGGAGCTTGCTCGGGTCCACTTCGCAACTGCAGTCGCTCTCGTTGATCTCGAGGATCTTGTCGGCAAGCGTCTCGCTCAGATACTCCTTGCCCAGGCGACGCATGTGAAATTCCAGGGCTTGTGTCAGCAGTGAGTTGCCCCTGAACAGCAGATTGGCCTCGCCCTGGAGCGACTTCCCCAGGTCGCGCACAACCTGCTCTCGGTCAATGGTGGACTCGATCGAGTCATTGGACTTGAGACGCCCGCTGAATCTTCCCTTCTTCATTGGCGTTTGGTTTCCAATCCCGTCGATCTCCTCTTCAACCATGTTCATGAGCCATTCGTTGGCATTCCCCGAGACCTGGAAGATGTTGACAAAAATCTCGGCGAGCCGGCGCAGGCTCCCGGGCAGCGCCTCGGTGATCTGGGCCGTCAGTCCAGCGCTGAAACGGTGCAAGAGCTCGGAGAGGGGTTCATAGTTTCGGCGAAGAAGAACCACAAACTCCTCGTGGTGGACCTTGATAAGCATGGAACCGATGGACTGCTGCCTGTCGTCGCAGATCTGAAGCCACTGTTCGTGATCCTTCCCATAGTCTAGTTGATGCAGAGGTATGTCGACAGAACCACACAGCACCTCGGTCATATTGCCCGCCCGGGCCAGTCCCAGTGTCGCCTGAATCTGGTGGGCGAAGCTCTCCATGGTACCATCGACCCTCTTTAGGAGTACTGACAGGTATGGTAAGGAGGCTGGGAGGTCGGTAAACACGCAGTCCTCGCGCCAGAACGGGTTCTTGGTGTCCGTTTTGGTCGTTGTCCTCGCACGAACCTCTCCATCAAGAATGACCTCGGCTAGATAGTTGCCAATGGTCTGGTCAGGGTCGGGGCCCTTCCCATGGCGGTCTCCATAACGGTCTCCGTGGCGTTCTCCGTGGCCCCCTTCGGCACTCCAAGTCTTGCTGCGTAATTTGGCCTCGGTGACCCTGATGGATATTGTCTTTTCCACCCGAAAGGTCTCTCCCGCCGGCTCCTGCTGGAAGTCTGTCACTTCACAGACTCGCCCTCCGTTGGCAAGGTCCAGGTTGTAGACATCCGGGATCGTGAAGGCGCGTAAGAGAACGAACCAAACCTCGAACAAGACCCTGGTCTCCAGGGCTATGTATACCGGCCTGAAGATAGAGAGCTGGGTCGATGTGGATGAATAGCTGGGGAAGATGGCCAGGCAGTAATCCTCGTCCAAGACGGACTTGTCAAGCGATTGGATGGCAGACCGCGCAAGCTGCGAGAGCTCAATCACGGAGAGGACGGTCACGTCGTTTTCTGTCATGATTTTGAGCTCGCCATTGTCGTGCAGGATGCACGAGACTCTCCTCCAGCACGTCTGGGAAGACCGCAGATCGCGGGTCGACGGCCGCCTGACAATGGAGCGCGGCGACGCGGCCGCGCCCTTGTCCCAGAGCATGATCTTGCCGACCTTGATGATGGCCGTCTCTCGAAGGCCCGGCGACGAGACGCGGCGCTTCATCTCCATCCTCGGCAGCGGCCCAGCGGCGGGGTTGCCGGGACGCACAGTTTGAGGCTTCGCGCCAGACGGCCACAACTGCTGCCAGCAGAGCAGGGCGGCCAGCCAGAGGTCCAGTTCTTCAGCCACTAGCGGCCGCAGGAAGAGCGCGACGCCAAGCTGAGCACTGGCAACTTCGAGGCATTGGCCATCCCTGTCGGGGCGTTCCACCGGGACCACTCGACACCCGCGAAGGTCGGAAACGAGGGTAGAATGGAAGGGGCCGCTGTCGCCGGAATCGAACATCAGACTACCCCTCTCCTCCTCGATATAACACACCCCGCCGACCCACGGCGCGCCAACTTCCTTCTGGTACTCGATTTCGCCGCGCATCCTCCCGCACAAGTTCTTCATCAGGAGCAGGACCTTGTTGGCATCCGTCGTCGGGATCGGGAGGGGAAGGGAGTCAACGGATGGCGGGAGAGACGAGAGAGGCGAGCTCGGCCGCGACGACGACCGCTTGGTCAAGCGACTCCTGGCGCTGGACGACTTCTTGTCCTTGGACAACGGCACGGCTGGGGGCTGCTGCAGATCGGCGTGTTTATACGAGTCGAACGGGGACTGGAAAGATGGCAGCTTCATGTCGTCGGCGGCTGAGATAGACGCCGCTGACGAAAAGGACCCTATCCTGTTACGCGCCTCGAGGGCCGGGGCGAGCTGCTGCCGAAAAGCACCATCCATGGTGTGGGTTCTCGGCCTGAAAGAGGTCGACCGGAGGGGGGGGCTTGTTGAAGAGCTGTCGAAAGAGCCGGGGAAGGAGTCGTGGAACACGACGCCCTGGCGCCTGGCTGGCAAGCCGGCGGCGGTGGTAGCGGGAATGGATCTTGGCGAGGTCTGCGGCGACACAGAACCAAAACCGCGGGGCACCTGCGACGCATCGCCTCCGGTCCCGTCCAGCCCATTGAAGGCGGCCTCGGCCGGCTCAGGGGTTACTGCCCTCACTGTCTGCCGGAAGGCGCCCCGCAGAGTGCTGGCTGAAGGTCTCTCTGCGCCCCGTGGCGAGGGCACCTCGGAGACTGGAGGAAGTACCGAGGTGCGTGCCGGCCGCTCGGGCATTGGAGGCGCGACGGCGCCATGAGGACTGCTCCCGAGGGAGTAGGATCTCCCGTCCATGGCGACCGGGAGCGGGCTCGTCAACCTCCGTTCTCTACGCATGCACCGAGGCTCGAGAGGCGGCGGCGGCGGCGGGTAAGGCGGCGGCGGCCCGTGGAGGGGATCGAGACCACAAGACGGCACACATGCGCGCCGAGTCCGCAAGCTCCGTTTCCGCGTCGCTTATTGATTCGCCCTGGCTTGATCAAGGCAACGATCCCACTCGATTATCCAGTATCATACGCGACAGCCGCAGCGCAACCATAGCAAGCACGAATCGGAACGGCGCGAGGGCGGCCGGGAAGTCGAGAATGCGACAACGAGTGGGCGATTGGTTGGTTGTGCGAGGGCGGCGGTCCGCGGGTGCAGTCAATCGGTCAACGGCGAGGTCAGAGAATCGAGCGCGGGCAGATGCTACTGGGTGTCGTGAGCAGGGTGGCGGCGCGGGCAGGTGTTGGAGTTCTGCATCCTCCAGCGGCGTCTCGGTCACCAGATGGCGGGGGATGGTTGCGGGTGTGAATGGGCAACGACGAGATGGAGGCGCGGTCACAATCCGAACCCGCAATTGGAGAGCGACAGGCGACAGCAGCCAAGGGCAGGGCTGCGAGGGAACCGACAGATTGTCCACGGTTCTGCCGCTGCAGCAACCGTTCGGTCGGCATCAACCAACGGCGGCCAGGTCCCCGCAGGATGGAAGTTGGTATTATTAATTAGCGAGGTGCGGTTACAGTGCTAGCCCCAGCTCGGACCTGTCATGGCGACGGACCGAGATGGAGATGCTGGGCCCACTGGCATCCGGAAGTGGCGCGGGCGGTCGCTATCATTCTGGGGCCGATCTTAGCTCTCTTGCAGGCAGCGGACCCTGGGCGAGCTGGGCAGGCTGCGGTGGACAAGGCCGGCAAGCGGAAAAAAAGACCAGGCTCCCTGTCTGGAATCACAGCCCGATCGGGTTACACGGCATCTTGCACTGCGTGTTGACTTTGCTGTGGAAGTGGCCATCGGAACGAGGCTGCTCAGACGATCAAAGAGATCCGGGCTCGCGATGGCAGTTTGCGGGGTTGCGGAGATGCCATCCCACCCTGCTCGGCTCGGGCGTGGGGACTCTGGGGAGATTGGAAGTGAGAATGCCAACCCTAACCCTTCTTCTATCTAAGAATCAATTCATTCCCCAATCTAATTCCAAATTCTCCTTGCCCTCCAAGTCCGAACATCTGTCTCCCTAATAAGGTAGGTATCAAAAACCTTCTCCCGCCATGATGGTCCGCCCGCCGCCATACCACAGAGTCCCGCATCGGGCCTCAAGGCCCCGTTCTTGACCGACAATCCACTCGCCGACGAACTCGCCGTCCTTGACCTCCCAGACCTCGTGCTCGAGCCACTTGTTGATGTCCTCGATGGTCCGGATCCACCGCTCTCGCATCTCGGGTGTCTCGTGGTCCTTTTGGGTGAGATAGCGGCCCAGCGTGATGTGCGCGCTGGGGACTACATAGCGCGAGCCGATGGCGGCAGTTTCCGAGGCCATGTTGAAGACATCCCGCCGCAGGTGGTGATACGTGTAGTCATCGCTCGATCCGGTATTCCCCGGAGATGGCGGCACCGGGGGTGGCGACACCACCTCCTCCCCAGATGCCGGCAGAAACGACACGGCCACGGCAGCCAGGTCGTAAGAAATCACGGGCTTCACGAGCCGCGAGCGCCGTGCAAACGTCAGCCCCGTCAGAGCAGGAATTGCCGGCTGCATTGATGACACCAGGCTCGCAATCTCCGGGGCGGTCCGCGAGTGAGCAATCTCCAGGGTTGTCAAGTGCATGCGGTGTGGAGGCATGAGCCAGAGATCTAGCCGCCGAGATGTCAGCCACTAGGCTAGCCCGCTGGGCTTCGAAACATGGCAAAAATGCTTACTCGGCGCCGCTTCTCGCAAGCGTGTCTGCAGATGACACGCCAGCTCCACGACGTGATTCGGCGGTCTTGCCCAAAAGACGAGGCAGTGCCGGGGGTCCTGGAACCCGGGCTCAATCTCGGGATCCTCCAGTCTCAGGAGGACGGGGTCGATATTCAGCTCCTTGAAATCGGGGGACAAGAATTTTCCACGCTGCTGGGCGTTTCTTGTCGTGCGGTGGGTGGCATAGAGAGACTGAATCTTGGCCTAGACGAGGTCCTTCGGATCAGCATCAGACTAGGCCAAACACCGGCGATAAAAGAAAGGCATTTCCTTGTTCCTGCTGCCGTGGCTTACCGGAGAGCCATGGCAGGCGTTGATGAGGGCGTCGTACGGGTTGTCGCCCGGCTTGATCTCGACTCCGGAGAGATCTTCAAACTTGTTGCTGGCATCCGCCAGAGGCAAATCAGAAGCAGGCACCATCTTGCTCTCTTCGCGGGGTGCTCTATCGTCTTTCGCTGTTCGAACCCCTGAAGATTGCCTTTCCAGCTTCCCGTCGCAACCACAAACACAGCAAGAGCAAGCCACGGAATCAGCGTCTTTCCATGTCTCTCTTCGTGGTTGACAAGCTGGCGCGGGGTCTAGACTCTAGCGTCTCTGCCCTCGTATTCTGGGCATGCGGCTGAAGAGTCAAGAGCAAGCCAACCAGCCACAGCACCCCCACGATGTACATGCGGCCGTGCAGCCACGGGGAGCACCGGCAGCCACACAAAGGAGGCACTGGGTCTTGGCAGCCAACTCCAACGTCAGGTCTCTCTTTGGGGATGACCAGAGACGCATGGTTCTTTCAACCACCGCCAACATTGAAGTGGGCCGGCGGCTCCATCGCAGCTCCATTTCGTCGACCCCGGTTCTCATTGAACGCATCGCAGGCCCCAGACTAGGGGATGGCTGGAGCCATGGCGGTCCAGACTCCAGAATCTCGATGACAGCGTGGTCGAAGGATGTCCGGTCCAGGATGATGGTAGCTGCCGCCCAGAATGACTGCGCAAAGCAGCAATGACCACGTCGGCATATATGTCTTTGGCTGCCATCGCTCTGGGCGGTTTCTTTCTTGCACGGGAGATCGCTTCTCTTCCCTCATGAGGCTCAAGCGGCCTTTGCCTGCCACAACTGTCAGCTATGCGGACCCAGGAAAGGCTGAAAAGGGGGGCATAGAGTCGCCGGTCTTGCGTACAAAACCAAAGGGGTGTCACACAAAAGCCAGTGATTCAACATGAATCTCCCAGCCCTGGCTAACCTGCATGGCACGATGCGGGCGACATCAAACACGCCGCCCCCCTTTACTTCTTGGGCTCCCAAACCAACAAGCAGGGGCAAGGTCGCTGCCCGCCTCCCTTTTCCCTCGACGGTGGGCAAGCATGTGTTCACAACGCCATGTCAAGCACAGGCTATGGCTTCTCGAGGGCTTCCCCGGCTCGCACCCCCAAGCCAGAGAGTTGTTTACCAAAGCTTCTTGCCGCCCCCCTCGATGCAGAAGGCTCCGGAATCAGGGACCCGCTTAGTGACCGGTCATGGGTGTGAAGAACACGCTGCCCCGGCCTATTCTGCCCGTGTCTTTCGCTCTGCGGCTGATTCTGCCCGTGTATCTCGCCTTCGTTGCCTATTTATCATGCCCACAACCTGCTGGCGACTTTCTTTTTAAAAATTCTCTTCCTCAACCGACCCGGAAACACCCCAGAGGCACGCAACTCCAAAGTCCGCATCGCTTCTGGCCGTCTCCAGCACACCCTCAACCCTCTCTCTTTGCTCCATACTTGGCTTCTCTTCAGTCAACTTAGTCACCCCGAGTCAACAGTAGAAGATCCTCCGTTTTCTACGGCAGAGGCTTTCTCGCCGTCGGGCCACCAGGTAAGAAACCATCGATCGGTTGGCTGAACAGTGACCCAACTAACCTCCGTCAAGACATGCCTCCCACCAGGGGAAAGGCACCTCGTGCTGCCACCAGCAGGCGCCAGGCTCGTGCATCGTCTCCGCCCGCGGAGCATCTCGGCGCCCTCCCCGCTGCCGGCGGCCGCAAGCGCTCTGCAAATCATCTCAGCCATGCCTCCGACCAGGACAGTGATGACGAAGAGTACCTCCCTCGTCCAGTCAAGAAACCGAGAGTCTGGCCTGTAGGCGTGCTCGCGGCCTCCGATGGCGAAGACACCGAGTCTTCACCTGCCGACGCGGACTCCGGCAGCTCCGGCGCCAACGATGCCATGGATGCCGATTCTTCGGCCGGCGGCAACGCAGATGGTAACTCTGACAAGAAATCCAAAGGCGGAATCGACTCCAGCTTGCCGCCCATTTCCGATGTCCGCGAGATGTTCGAGGACATGGTCGCGCGGCTCGACCCCATTGCCCTGAAAGAGTCACCCATCACGTTGAACGTGGCGACTCTCTGCTCCGGTACAGAGGCGCCCATCTTCGGCCTGAATCTGATCCAGGATGCCCTCGAAGCAAATGGCTATGGTGCTGGCTTTGAGTTTGAGCATCTTTTCAGCTGCGAGATTGAGCCCTTCAAGCAGGGCTTCATTCGCCGCAACCTCCCTCCTGGCACGCTCATCTTCCGAGACGTTGTCGAGTTGGCGAGCGCAGCAGGCTCGGCCGGCAAAGCGTAAGTGAACGCAACCCAACGCGAGTTCGACAACATCGGCGACTAACATGATCCAGAACTACCGCCGGTGGCTCCAAGGCCGCGATTCCAGCACAGAAGCTGGACATCCTGTTTGCCGGCTGCTCTTGCGTCGACTACTCCAACCTGAACCAGAGCAAGCCGTCTGGGTGTGTGCCGACACTGGACCGCCATCTGAAACAGAACCCGAAGGAGACGACGGGAGGCGCCGCGAAGAAACGAGCTGGCAAAGCTCACGACCAAGAGTCGACCCCCGTCAAGCTGGATGAAGCCTTTGTCGAGGCACTCGACCGGGGTCTCGAAGAGCTTCATGACCTCCCGTCGGGCGGAGAGTCGACAAGAACCTTCTTCGCCGCTATCAAGCTCATCACCGTAAGCCGACCAAAGTTGATCATCTTGGAGAATGTCTACAACGCGCCGTGGGACATGTACACGGACCAGATCTTCCCCAAGATCTGCTACGTGGCCCGCATGGCGAGGTTGGACAGCAAGGACTTCTACTTACCCCAGACCCGTCAGCGCGGTTACCTGGTCGCCGCCGATGCCACCAACATCGGCGTAGAGAGGGCCACCGCCATTGTCGACGAGTGGGCAGTGCAGATTCTCCGCTACAAACGGCCGCCCTCGGCTCCAATCACGGCCTTCCTCCGCCCTGTTGATGACCCGGCCACCATCCAAGCCAGGGCCGACATGGAAAGCAAGTCTTCGTACAGTTCCGAGTGGGCTCTCTGCTCGCTCCGCCATGCCGACGCGCGCCAAAAACGCAACATCCACCGAGACGACAACCCCTTCAGCAAGAAAGCCATGCGCAACGGCCGGCTCATCTCTACCACTTACCCCTCGCATGCCTGGCTCGGATTCTGGAACGCCCAGGTTCCTCGGATCATCGACTTGATAGACATTGCATTTGCCGCCCTGCACCAGGAAGGCGTCGACGGGCGCTACAAGACAGGCATGATCGATGTGAGCCAGAACGTCGACCGCAACGAGTTCTTCGTCGGCGGCCGGTCTCGCATGCGGAACCACCTGGGAATCGTCGGCTGCATCACACCCACCGGGATGCCCATCATCACTGACTTGATGCGCCCCGTCACCGGAACCGAGACCCTCGCGCTGCAGGGCCTCCCGGTTGACAAACTGGTCATCTCGACCGAAACCCAGGCTCAGTTGCGGGATCTGGCTGGCAACGCCATGACGGTCACCGTGGTCGGCACCGTCACCCTGGTCCTTCTTCTCGCCGCTTCCAAGACAGAGACGAACCCAAGAATGCTCAACCGGATCTTGTCGGCGCAGCCGAAGCGGGACCTGTACTACCTGGGTACTTCTGAGGACAAATCGCTGGAGCTTTGCCGGATAACTGCTCACATCGCCTCCGACCTTGAACCTCTAGACAAGCTCGCGAAGAGTATGGTGCGCTTGTGCTACTGTCCCACGCCGGCCAACGAGATCGTCGTCTGCAACGATTGCGGCGTCACGGCATGCCCCGCCTGTCGTGGGAACCCAAAGCATTGCTTTGGCAGGAGAAAGCCCGCGGGCCACAGGCTCTCTGCTGAGCAGGGCAAGTTGCACCTCAGGGACAAGCTGCCCCACGCTTTCAGGCTGCCCGTACCGGGTTCTGTCGTTGATCACGGCCTAGGCGGCCGAGTCAAGGAGGACTTGTATCGCTCGGTTGTCTGCGACATCTTGAAGAGCGAGCCCGTGTATTACTACGACGAGATCAAGGTTACCGAGGCTGTGACCGTGTGCTACAAGGCCGCCAACAGCATTGCTCGCCTCGTTCTCTCTACCGACACTGATTCCCGTTGGTACATCTACATCGCGCCCTGGCACCCGCGTCGTACCGAACTCTCGAGGACATTCGATCTTGACCAACCTATCGCCCGGGGGCAGCTTCCTTCTCGCGACCTCGGGACCCCGCGGTGGTCTGTGTGGGCTCCTGGCCGCATCGACTTGGACCTCCGGTTTTCCAACACCCACGGCGACGGGCTGCATGCTGATAGCTTGTCCTTTGCGCGCGGACACGATGCGGCCTCGGACGTGTCGCTGCACGAGTGGAAGAGGTCGGTGGAGGCGAAGGTGTGCGGCACTTACGCTCATCTCCCCGACTGCGGCACGGCAGGAAACTTGCTGCACGTCAACAAATCCTCGGCCACCCATCCCAGCCGGGTCTTCCTGATGTGGGAGTCGGCAAGGCTTCGCAATCCAGACGACGACCATTTCGTGTGGACCAGCGCGGTGAGGAGAATGGAGCCCCATGAGTATCGCGAGATCTTGCTCCACGCCCAGCCTACACCTTCCTGGGAGATCGATTACGGGGTGCAGAAGTCAATGCGCGTCTTCTGGCCCGGGTACTGGTCATCCCCTCCCGAGTATCCCGACCCCTCCGCGGCCACCCGGGCGGCGCTGCTGGGGAATCTCGTCCAGCTTCACTGGGGCTCAGCCGCGACAATCCAGCAGGCGTCTTGCCATACGGATGGGCAAGCTCCCGCCACCCACATGCCCCCCCTTGCCACCATGACCGCGACCTTCCGCGGGTGGCCAGGGTCGACAGCGCAACTCTCCAAGATGGATGCGCGCCGGATCGATGGCAAGTTCTACATCATCCCCGCCACCGGGTGTGAAGCCTTCTTGAGAACGTTCGCTTTCGTCTCTAGCGAACTCCGCCGGTCGACGACACCGGAAGCTCTGGATTCGGTCCCGCACCTCACTGGCGAATGGGTCCAAGTTACTCGCTGCCGAGACTGCTCCGTGACTCCGCCGGAGATAACAGTCTACACGAAGAAGGACGAGAGAAAGTCGTCGGGTGAAGAGTTGAAGCTCACAAAGGCCATCATCGAAGATCCCGACAAAGCTGCCATGTTCGAGCGGAAATATCAAGATCTCCCCAGGGCACTGGCGATTGCTGCGCGGCTTTGGCCATACGTCGACGGAACCATGGTCATGGATCTGAGGCTCATGTTGCAGCCCAAGACGCTCGCGTCGAGAGCCCTCGCATACCTGCTGCAGGCGCACCCCACCGCAGCGCGTGGTTGTGTGGCTGTGGACTCGGGCGCAGAGACATCCTTCACGGTGGTGCTCAATTATGCGCCTGCCCCAGTTACTGGCTTTGCGCCGTTTGCCGGCTCCGTCCTGCCCTGTGGCGAGAAGAATACGGCTGGCATTGATCTCGCAAGCGAGTGCAGTCTGCCGGACGCTGACCCCCCCCGGTTCCGTCGGACAGTCGGAAAGGAACGAAGAAAGACCTTGGTGCAGCATACGCTCAGGCCGAGCCAGACGGAAGCCGTCAACTGGATGTTGCAGCGCGAGCGTGCGCCCCTCGACTTTGTTAAGTCCGAAATCGAGGAGGAGGTGGTTTCACCGCTCAACCTGCGGGTGGTAGGCAAGGCCGAGTGGACCAACCCCTTTCCCTACAGTGCCCGTGGCGGCGTTGTCGCCCATGAAATCGGCTATGGAAAAACCGTGGTCACGCTCGGTCTGATCGACTGCATGCGGAAGTTCGACAAAAACGAGTCCATCGTCGAGCGCGAGGACAAAGTCGACGGCGCCTGGGCAAAGGAGCTACCCCACCCCTTCGAGCTTTCTGGAGAAGGTCATCTGCCCTACCCGAAGCTTAAAGCCGAGTCCTTCTTCTGCCACCTGTCCGCTACTCTCGTGGTTGTTCCCAAGCACATCACGGACCAGTGGGAGAATGAGGCTGCCAAGTTTCTCGGTTTGACAAAGCCTCAACTGCTCGTCATCAAGACGACCTCGTCGTTCTACGGGCAGCGCTCGCTAGAAGAACTTGGAAATGCCGAGATCATCATCGTCAGTAGCGCCGTGTTTGGGGCCGCCTTCCTGGATCGGCTGCAGATCGTGGCTGGAAGGGGTTCCGACTACCCAAAGGGCCTTTCTGGGAGGACTCTCGAGGCCTGGTACCGCGGGGCATTGCGCAACCAGAGGATCCTTACAGCATACTACCTCGCCGGCCACGCCGCCAACACTCCTCGCAAAGAACTCATGGAGACGATCACGGGGCGCCTCTTACCTGGCTTGATCGAGAAGCAGCAAGCTGACATTGACGCCCTGGTCGAGAAGCAGGTGGCCGAGATCGACCGTAAATATTACAAGAAGACGGCCAACAAAGCTGGAAAAACTGGAAAATCTGCGGGCGACGCCGGCCCAGGGGCTGAGCAGAGCAATGCCGGCCCAAAGAACAAGCAGGGCGGCGACGTCAAGGATGAGGGGAAGGGGCCGTGGGCCATCTCCTGGCTTCACAACTGCAGTTTCGCCCGCATCATCTGGGACGAATGCTCCTATGATGACGACGATAACATTCATCTCTTCGTTGCGAATGCCGTGGCCAACGCTAAGTGGCTGCTTTCCGGGACGCCCAAGCTCTTTGGGCTCGAGCAAGTCTGCAAGATGGCCGCTGCATTTGGCGTACACGTTGCCCGGCCGGAGCCGCGGATGATGCCCGGCCTGCCGGCAGTGACAAAGGGACCGGAACTGAACCCGATGTCCAAGAGCGAGCAGTTTCACGTCTTCTCTTCCCGGGTGAAATCGGCTGCACTGGCTCACGAGAGGCACAGCCACGCCCACACATTCGTGGCTGCATACTTTCGTGCCAACGCTCTGGACGCCGAGGTCGATATCGAGTTCCAGGAGCGCGTCCTGCCCATCAGCATGGAGACGTCGGATTCGGTCCGCTACCACTTGCTCAGCCAGGAAATTCTCGACGCTGGCTATGATTACACGGCCCTCCCCGCTCACGCCCGGGATGAGGTGGCCCTGAAGGGCATCGACCTGGCCGGCAAAGATGGATCAGCTGCAGCCAAAATGCTTCTCGGTCTGCTCGCCTGTGGACTTGGTCGCAACGGAAGCTCGATCGACGCCCTGACGAAGGCTCTGGAGACCCGGCGCGAATTGCTGAGCGACCAGATGAAGTTTCTCTGGGACAAGACGATGTGGCTCTGGCACTGGATACGTGAGCTCAAGCCCCAAGATATCCCAGACTCGAAACTCAGCGCGCCGGTCCAGGACACTCTGCGGCGGGTGGAGAGCATGTGTGGCAACATGCACAAGGCGTTGTTGGGGGATGGGAACTTTGAGGAGTTTGGCGGCATGGAAATGTTCCAACACGAGGCCGCTGCTATTACTGGTCTGAAGCCAGTCGACGTTCTACCAGACATCGACTCCATACGGGCGAAGTGGGGAGGCTGCTTTCAGGCCGAATGGGCTGAAGACTACAGCAGGGACAAGGCGCTGCACATCTGGCTGGACTTTTTTGAGGTCGAGACCTCCACCTTGGACCACCTGACTAAGAAGCAACTCTGCCTACTCGCCAAAGATGTCTGTTGGCTGAAGTACAAGATCGACCCCAATGCGGCGCCCTTCCACGGTAACCCTTTTGACGTGCGTTTCCTGGGCACTGCTCTTGCCCCCGGTCACCAGACCGGTCTTCGAACCCCCCTGGCAAACATCGAGGGAGTGGCTACGGGCGACATATATTTCCTCGAGCATCTCAACACGGCTGAGATCAAGAAGTTTATCCAGAAATGCGTGCGCATGAAACCGGAAACTCCGACGTGGCAGACGGCAAAGGCAGATTTCAAGCTTCCCCCTTTCAAGAACCAAACAGTCAAGGGCTTCCTCCAGACGCGCCTCACAGAGCTCAACTTGAAGTTCAGCTCAAGTCACTCGACTGACACACTCAAGGAGATGCTCTGGAGGCATGAGGAAAAGCTTGCCGTGTGCGAACACTATCGCGACGGCCGGGCACCGCCCGACAGACACCAGGACTTGGAGGTGGCGATCTCGCGTGGTGGACCGTGGGAAAAGCAGATAGAGTCTGCCAACGAGGAGCTGAAGCGCACCATGGTGCATCTCGCCAAGACGGTTGAAGACTGGAGGGCGACGAGTCTGGAAGCCAATTTTGTCCCCGAGTACGCCTTGCTTGCCAATGCTCCGGACAAACATCGCCATGTACGGGACAAGTTGTGCGGTAGCTGCCGGGGGCCGCTCAGGTCAGCACCAACATCGTTCCTGGTCGTGGCCTGCGGTCATCTCCTGTGCGGCTCATGCAAATCCGCAGCAGACTTCTACTGTCCAGTCAAGGACTGTCGGGCTTTCATTCACAAGCGCCCTGTTCTGCAATGCTCCCAGGTCCCCTTGCCTCACTCCGGAACCGAACCTCGCGCGAAAGCCGAGCATGTCGCCAGGCTCATCAATGAATTCCCCAAAGGCGAATTCGTCGTCGTCTTTGCCCAATACCGCCTGATGATCGACGCGCTGGCAAGGGCGTTCACGGCCGCTGGACTCGAGCACCTCAACCTCGCAACGGTGAAGGACGACGATATCGCCAGGCAGCTCGAGGATTTCAAGATGGGGAAGGCTGGCCAGATCCTGTTGCTCGACATGGACAGCGAGACGAGCGCCGGAAGCAACCTGACCATTGCCACGCGCGTCGTCTTCGCCAATCCGTACGTGCACCATGACCAGGAGCACCAGACCAGGACGGTTCGGCAAGCCAAGGGCCGGTGCATCCGCACGGGGCAGACCAAGAAGGTCCGCGTGTACCATTTGATGGTCCCTGGCACAATTGAGGAGGAGACGCTGCGCCAGTTTGGCAGAGACAGCCCGGCGGTGCAGGCATTCTTTGACAGCTACCGCCACAACCCGTGGTGGATGGATGAGTGAGGAGGACCAGGCGTTGCGCCGGACGGATTGTTGGGTGTGGATGTATGGATATCTGTTGGGTTTGGGCAACATGGACCATGCATGGGTATATCGCAAAAGGCCAGGCGATATCTGTGGGGATAGGAGTCAGTGTGGGCATATGGAGAGGACGGGCTCTGGATGATCAGGCCTGGGTAACAAACGGTGTACTCCCTGGATGTTTTTGCTTCGCTAATAGGGGGGTCGCACTGGATCAGTATTCTATGAAGCACACAAACGAATGATAAATATTATGTACAACCCCTCATGCCCTTGGTGACTTTCGGTGGTCCTTCATCTTGGATGCCCGTCTGGGAGCGGGCCAAACGAACATCAGCGCGGTTCTCACGTGTGCGAGCATAAGAGGCACTGTCCGATGCTGCTTCATGGTCACCCACCGGTTCCAAGGTGCATTCCCTGGATGTAAATGGATCTAAAAGCCTCACATTCTTGCTCAAACACAGGCGCCCACCGGCGGCGAAGGATCACAGCTTAGCGATCATCCCCGATTCCCCCTTGCTCTGCTCCACTGGCCTCAACGCAACCAAAATCCCTCGTCTATCCCCTGCCTTGGCGCTTGCCCCCGACTTCATCTCCTCCAAAAACACCTCCTGACAGTCCTCCACGGCAACACCGTTCCCAAACTGCACCACGACGAAATCCATGGCCGTGCCCCTTTCGCCCAGGGCCACCATGGGGGCATGCCACGTCCCGGCGCCGTAGGTGACTGCCTGGGCGGCACTCGCCACGAATGCGCGGAGCCGGCGCAGGTCGGGCATGCCGCCCCCCGGTAGCGGACGGGGGTAATCTGCCGAGGGCGGAAGGCTGGCGGGTACGGGTAGTGTCTCCGCCAAGGTCTTGTCCGCGTTGGGAGGGAGGGAAGGCGCGACGATGACAAGGTAGTGAGCTGTGGGGTCGGCGGTGAGGGGGATGAAGGTTTGGGTTGTGAAGGGGTGGCGTTCGAGGACGGTGATCGGGAATGTGGATGGCGGCTGAGGTTCAGGGTCCCGGGCCGGAGCCAGAGCCGAGGCCGGGGCCGGAGGTGGGTCCGGGATACGGGCGCGGGCGGCGCACACAAACATGCTGATGACGGCGGACCCCGGGCGGCCGCTCGGGGCCTGCTCGTAAAGGTTTATCTGGCGCGAGACATGTTGGTATTTTATGGCCGAGCCTTGGTTGGCGACGACGGCGTTGGACGGGAGGGACGACGCCTTCTCGGCGGACGAGGGGTGAAGGTCGGGCCTCGGGTTCTCGACCACATCTCCGAATGGCGCAAAGGCTTCGCGCGTGAGGGGAACTGCCTCGATTACAGTGCCGGGTTCTGTTGGGTTTATTGTACGTGGTGGCGGTGGCATTCTGTGAGACTCAAAGGCTGGGAAACGGTGATGTTTTGATAAGGGATGGCTTGGAGAGACGGAAGAGACTCAAAAGAGGGTTGGGTTTTGAGTGGTGGAGACCTACCCCTCCACCCCAATGGCGGCCCTCGGTCCTCCCAAACCTCGACCCCCCATCACTCCAAACTTGATGTTGTTTTTTATACAACGTCAAACAAATTATAAACCATCACGCAATGTGGCTCATCGTCTCACATTGACAGGGCACAAGGTTTGGCTTTGCTTTTCTGCCCACATTACACGCCACGCCTTCCCAGCCTGCCTGACTCCAGAGAGAATGACGACCTGCCATGTGTGAGCCAACATCATGCTCTGCGAGAGTCGATAGAGCAGGCCAGGCTGCGACGACAGAGGTCGAAAAATAATACACGACAACTGGGTCTAGGAACCTCCGAGCTTAGCACATGAATGGAACGGCCATCCAAGCGGAGCAGACCCAGCCGAACTCGCCTTCTCGCTGTCATGCCTGACAATATCCGAGATCCAGCGATCCCGCAGCTCTCAAAAATCCTCCGGACTGCCCTATTTTTAGGTCCAGCCAGGGACACGGGATGCTGCTCACCTTCACTCGTACCCCGCCCCCTCGGCCGTGGTCTAACAGCTTGTCACTACGCACAAGGTAGCTGCAGATACTCACTCCCACCTCTTAATAACCAGAGATGCGGGCTGGGCCGGGTTATATGGTTTGCCATCACCCCTGCCGTGTCGCTTGCTCCGTGGCCCGCCCGGTTATTATCTCTGCAGCACTCCCTGATGCAACCGACCGTGCCGTCGTACTTCCCCCATCAACATCCGATATCATGACCGACGAAGCCCGTGTGAGGACTTGGGAGGGGCGACCGCAGCCCGCCATAGCTCGGGTTGGCTGTTCAGACACACTAGTTAATATCAGTTTAGACACACAATATCCTCTTCACCCGGTCACCGGGTTGGATACTACAAGCATGGGCCCGGCATAAGAACCTAGGCTGAGCCCAATATCTTGCCACGGAACTTGACTGTGCTACGTGCCCCCAACAAACAATCATGGACAAGCCCGGTTTCGGATGCCTGTGGGTGCTGCTTGCACTCCTGGCCTGGCGTGCTAGCGCCGCATGCACTAGCTACGGTGTCGATTACTCTAGTGGCGGCGCTTACTACATTGACGGGGAATCCAGCGAGTACTTTAGTTTCGTCAGCGTCTTTCAGGGTAAGCCGTGGAAGACGGATCTCCCGCTTGCATGGCTCAGGGCGAGAGACGATGTGCTAATGTTTGGGCAGGATGCTCACCGGAGACTATCAGCCCTGTTCTGGTCGGCCCAAACGACAACGCGTATGCCTGCTCCGACATCAAAACTGACCCTGCTGGAACTCAAGTGACGTCTACATGGTGAGGACGTTTTCTGGGAGGCGCTTCACTCCGGCTTCGTTGTTCACTCCTTCTACATGCAGCGGCATCCCCTTTTCCGCCATGGTATCGGGACGCTGGAGGATCATCATCGCCGGTGACCAGATATCTTCCCAGCGTACCATCTCTCTTACAGTCGGGGTGCCACAGACTACGCGGGTCACGGTGTGTAGTATTACCCTTTCCCAAGGCTACCGCCAACCGCCCCGCTAACCCGTGAAGGCCACGCCGACTGTTGTAGTAGGATACACGACCACGGCGAAGGCGCAGAGTATTTGAACCACGTACCTGGTCCCCCTCGGATACACCGAAGCTGATGACTCTGCAGCCGTCTTGACAACCCTAGTGCTGACCGAGACACTCATCATCGTCCCTCGAACAGTGACTGCTCGGTGCAGCGGCGCAACACGGACAGTTACAAGCTACCAGCAAGGTCCAACTGCCTTGGTCACTTCGACAGCCATCAGAACAGTAACAGACGGCCAAGTGACGAGCTACTGGACGACTACAGTCTCGGCAACGGCTAGCTGCCACTACCCATTAAGTTGGTCTTCCCTTCTAACACCCGACCGTAGTCCTAGCCCCGCCGTGACCTGGTGTCGTAACAACAACCGCTAGCCTTTTGCGTGGAGCTGTAGGGGGCGCCGGCGTTTGGGAATGATAACTCGAAACCGTGGCCTGAGAAAATGCTGACCCTACCGCCACAGAGGAACGAGATGCGGCCGCCGCCGCCGCGGTAGCTGCTGTCACGGTGACATACACGCAAACCACCTACACGGTTACCAGCACGGTTGTAACCACGGTCCCTGCAAGAACAACCACTGAACTCGGTAAGGGACCAATATGGATACGAGTTTCCTTCACACCAGCTGACGAAAGACCAGTCGTGAAAACAACCACTGCCACGGTGTAAGGGCTGCCAGTTTACCTCTCGCCCCTTTTTCCCTGGCCTCCCGCCCCGCTCAAGGACACACACTAACACTAGACAAACAGCACACCGAATCCTTCGACTGTCTGTGCCGGGGGCAGCCCCGACGTGACAATCACGGTCAATAGAGGAAACCCAACGCCAGTGACACGGACGGACATAATCTACCTTACCAGCCATCTGTCTGGCACCGTGTGGGTCGGGTACGTTTCCCTTCAACTCATTGTGTACCAGCGCTTACTTACCAAGCCCCCCAGTCAAACATACCTGACCACTTCCACCAACTCAGCGAGCGCCACTGCCTGTTGGCGGGCCGGGGGTTGGTTTGGCTAAATCCAAGTTTGAAGTACTGCGCCGCGTGCATGCTGGAGGCGGCAACGGTTATGATGTGGTGTGGGGAGAATGAAAGGAGAGTTGATCGCTGGGGGAGACAGACTTTTCCTAAAACCGCCGGAGCATTATACTCGTGCCTTTGCCACATAACGGTGTGGAGACATTGCCGGTCAAGATCACATACTCAGCAAGCGAACTGTCATAAGCGGCAAGTGTTTGTTCGGAGACGTCGTGTCCTGTAGCAGTACCAAGGCTGTTGTCGGAAACAGGGTAAGCTAGCCCGCCGCCCGATCCATCCGTGCGCTATGCATACCCTTCATCGTCCTCCTCATCGCCCTCCAACCAGATCTCGTGTCCGTCCCCTTCACGCACAAACCAGCTCGCCATGATGTTCAAAGCCGCAACGCCGCTGAGACCCCAAAACACAGCGCCAACAACTCCTCTAGCCAGTCCTATCCCGTACCAGAACCCGCCCAAGATGGGCCCTATCGACCTCGCAAAACTGCTCACGCTCTGCCCGATCCCATGCACAGTTCCCAGGACGCTAGGATGCGGGGTACAGTTATTCACGAGGATGGTCTGTGCCGGGAGAGTAAAGGTGCGGCCAACGACCTGGAGGAAGAGCACGCCGGCAATGGCGAACCAGACCGCTACGCCATCTTTCGCGTGTGGTGGTGGGCTGGCGGATGGGACGAGGCTCAGGTACGGTACCAAGCAATAAGTCAAAGGGAAGAAGAGCAGAAACAGACGCCAGCTGCCGACCGTGCCGAGACGTGTCGAGAGCCAGGGGTAAACGCCCAGTTGAAGCCCGATGCCAATCACGCCGAGGATGGCCATTGCCATGCCCACCTCCGGAGGACGGAGGCCGAGCCCCCCGGTGAATATGAAGGGTAAGCGGCGCTGAAGGGCGTCTGGAAACTCGGGACCCCTGGCAGGATCATCGACCGGAGTGGAGAGGAAGACGAACCAGAGGGAGTTGAAAGTGCCGAGGTGGAAAGCCAAGAGAAAGTTTGCAGTTAAAGTCCAGATGACGTTGGGCGTGAAGATGCGCCGGAATGCGAGTCTCTGGGTATACCTGCGTGGGTGTTGCTTTGATCTTCGGGGTCCGTCCGAGACGGAGGACTGCCGCGAGCGTGTGACCCCAGCCGCGTCGGGCCCATCCAGGTCAAAATCCGTGTCCTGGCTCGCTAAAGGCATGTAAGCTGCTCCCGAGCGGCCGCCCGAGAGCCAGGCACGCAACCTTCGCCCTGCCTCCAGCCCTCTATCGCGCTTATTAACCCTCAAGTCTAGGGTCTAGGCACCGTCAGCGGAGTGACCGTTGGGCGAACCACGGGGATATCGGCGGGACTCACCTCCTCTAGGCATAGCCATACACCAAGCAGTCCACAGAAGAGGAAGACGGCGGAAACAAGGTTGGGTGTGGCATAGGGGAAGCGCTTGAAGAAGTCAACCTGGCCGAAAAGATCGGGATAGCTCCCAGCCGGATCCGAGAGTATGCCTCCGAGTATGGGCCCGACGATGACGCCAACGTTAAATGTCATGGGCAGCAGCAAAAAGGCTCTGGATTGGTATCTATTTTTCTCAGATCGACGTGTAAGCCATCGGCCAGTGTAGACGAGGGAAAAGGGGCCGCTTTCAGGGACAATCAACCTACCTCTTCTCCCGGACTATTTCGCTGATCCTGGCGGGCTCGGTCAACACACGGGGCCACCAAAAAGCAAGACAGCGAGATGGGTTGCCCTTACATGGTTCTCAGCACGCCGACATTCCCGTTCGTGATGCCTCCGATGGACCTGAAAAACAGGGCCTGCCAAAAGGAGGTCGAAAAGGCGAAACCAACACACGACAGCGCTCGAGGAGGGAGGAGTCAGCGGCGGATTTGAAGATGGCGGTTGCTCCAGATAAGGTACTCACATGTTCCCGCGAGGCCAATCATCAAGACGGTCTTGCGGCCGAACCGGCTGGAGTCAGCAATCCGTCCCCACAGCATGGCGGTTAGGAACTGGGCAGCTGTGAAACTCGCACTGCGCGATTCCTTCGGTCAGGCGGTGCCCTGTCGTGGCCACGGAGGGCAAAGGCTAGGGAAACAACGTACTGCAAGATGCCAGCCTGGCCTGAAATAACCGAGTCGGGGAGAGTTGGGTCAAACCACTTGAGCTGGTAGAACATGTAGGACTGGATCGACGTCTGCACGAGTGGCTCACTCAGCCGGGCTAGAGTGATGACAAAAAGCTGGTCCTTGCGGGGCAGATCTCTCCATGAGACAGTCTTTGCGCCGCCGGGACGCTTACTGGCGTTCTCCGTCACGTCCTCCTCGCGCGGGAATGGGCGCCCAGCGTCCCGTCCGGGACTGGGAGACGAAGGCGACGGCACCATGCCAACGCCCTCGCCCCCATCTGCACTGTCGTCCAGCGGTCCGGCTCGACCGGCCGCACCCGAATCCCCCATCAATTGGCAAGCGAGAAGGCAAGACAGCGGCCAGATGCATGTGATTAGCCTCTCGTGATAGGGCTTTTTTTGGCTGCGGATCTTTGCGTCTGTCCCGAACGCAAACAACTTGAACAGCGGGCAGATCAAGGCGAAATGCCAGGTCGGCAATTGAAGTAAAAAAAAACAGCCTGTGGCCGGCTGCGGGGTGGGGCAAGACCGGTCGCTCGCTGGAGTTTTGTGGGCAAGAGGTGCGAAGGCGTCGTTCAATGGGATGAAAAATAGATGTTCTGAGAGCGGCCTTGACACGGGGGCAGACCGCTCTGGAAATAAGACTAGCTCGTTCTCGATTGCCCGGCCTCCTGTCTGCCTGTGGCTTCGCGGCGTCGAACCATGCTGTGTATACCACCAGACCGCAGCGGGATGCCCGGAGGCGCCGGGCATCGGTGCCCGCTGCTCGGAGGAAGAAGCGGACGGCCGAGCCAAGCAGAGGCGTGATCGCCGTCGTCGGTGACGTGCGCGGCGCCTTGGCAGAAAGCATCTCCTCAGCGGCCAATAGCATCCCGCGGCGCTAAGCCTGCAGCCGGCTAGCGCCCGGCAGCGCTCGGCTGCCTTGCCGATTGGGGTTCGGACCGCGAATGTCAATCGCGAAACATCATCAACCTCCCTCATCAACCGACGGCAGAATGATGGGAAAATACAGTACAGGCGCCAAAAATGTTCTTTTCCACTTTCCGAGTGAGGCGCCTCGCCACCGGCGGCCATAACGTTAACGCGCCCCTCGGGCCTCGACAACGAAAACGTCATCGCTTTGCTCTCCAAAGAAAAACCCGCTTCACTTAACTTCGTAGCTGGCATGGACGAGGGGATGGGAGTCCAACCAACAACCTCCTGAATATCCCGCCGAAACTCGCCGTCATCGCAACCATTTGGCATTCCCGGCCACCAGCTTCCATGCCCGGAATGGTCCGCATATCCCGCCGATGATCGCTGGCCCACGTTGGTTGCGGTCCCCAGACAACGGCACACACAGGACGCACGCAGCATGTAGAGGCCCGGGTGGGCTGCATCTCGGGAGTGCAGCCTCCAAGAAGGGTTTTCAGCTGCCGCGCCACCGCTCCTACCCTGCCAGTACTCATCAAGGTCGCTGGTGGATATTCTGGAGGGAATCCGGGGCAGCGCATGGGGACGCCTCCTTGTGGAGAGCATGCAGTATCACGAGCTGGCCTCACGGACCGTCAGGCGGGCGCGAGAAGCACATCCCGGGCGTACGGAACAAGCAAGCGCCAATCCAAGCCGTCACGCGGACGTCTTCCTTGCCACAATGCGCTCTTTTTACTCCATACAGGCGGTCAGAGCAAACGAGGAGGTGCCCGGAGGGAAGCTCCTACAACCCGACGTCCTCCGTTGTCTGCTGCCGCGCGCCCTGCCCTGCCCTGCCCTTCGCGTCACTCTGCTCTCAAAACAACAACTGCCACCAGATCGTCTGCATATCACAGGCTTGGCATGGGAACCCAAACGTTGCCAGCTCTTTTCGCGCCTCTTCACCTGCGAGATTGGCGGCTGTTCCGGGATTTAAACACCAGGGATCCCTGATCATCTAGTCGCACGTCTCCGAAGGAAACCCGAGTTGGAGCTGCAGTTTGGTGCAACCTTTTTCAGGCTTGGCTTCCCCGTCATGGCATCAGCCAAAGGTTGTTGCACCAGCAGACATTGCAACGCTGGTCAGAGAGGGCTCGTCGTTGGTTCCTTCATCAACGAACGCCAGCCACGGGCAGAAACCCCCGTCCTCCTTCCCATGTATGCCGGAATCGCTGCTGTCGGAGCTAGTGGATGGCCCCGCCTGGGTCCAGTCTTGGCTTATGTCCGATCCCCAGGCGTCTCCGCCGCGCGGCCATCATCACTTCACACCTCCAGTTCGACGAATGCTTCAAGAGTGCTGATGGATGTGTTAGTGGTGCGGGAGGAGACGCAGGCAGCAGGGGTGGTGGCATCCTGTGACGGTCGAGGCATGCCATCCGAGATGTGTGTGGTATGAGATGATGCCGGCTACTTCGCCTCAACCTTCCGACCCCTCCCCCCCACATACCTGGGCCAGCGAGCCAAAGCGCGAGGGCGAAGGAAGCGCACGGCAGTCCCTTACTGTGTACACAGTACGTAGATGTACCGCACCGCAGCCAACATGTGGATGTGCGTAAATTCCCGATGTGGGCCTCGTCCTTTCTTACTTCCTATGGATGAATATCACCGCCTCCTGGGTACCCCCGAGGAACTGCTCCGTCCTTGCTGTTTGTGTTTGACCTCGCCGGCGCAACTTCCGCCCCGCCACCCACCCGGCATTTCCTGCCTCATCCGAGCTTCGAGTCCCTTCCGAAAGCAGACTCCAGTGCGGACACTACATTTCACTGCACATTGAGCAACATCGATCGCCAGGACTTCTCGGGAATCTCCGCTTGCTGCAATCGCGCAGCACCCATCAGCCACCACACCGTCGGAGCAAGTGGAGGTGGTCTCATGTTCTGTTTCGTACGTCCATGTTCCCACATGGTACCGTGCATTGACACCGTCAGTCATTTGTACCGTAGATACCTGATATCCCCCCCCCCACGCCAATAATGCCCGTGCTTTTCCGTTCAGCCTAGTGCGGGCTGTCGCCTGTGTGCCATGCCTGCCTGGCTGCTACCGTCGGGAGGTTACAGCGCTATTCTAGCCGAGAAAGCTTGAGTAGACGTTGGGGCTCCAGGGGGCGGGATATGCCGCAGTCAGGTCAACCACGGCGCACACTCTGGGATCCTGCGGCCCTTGCTGCGTATGGGTTCGCGTATGCCCTAGTAGGCGTCACTCGGCCTCCCGTCGGTCGCGGCTAGCATCCTGAATACTTGGATGCCGAAGGAGGCGTCTGGGCTCACAAGAGGTGGGTACGGACTGAAAGCCGGCCTGACCCAGTCTGTGTCTCGACGCCCTCTCCTCCGGAAGGCTGTAATTGGCGGGAGAAGCAAGCAAAATACCCCACAATGAGCGAATTGGACAACCTGGCGGCGCTGCCGGGCTTTTGTTGGCCGCGGCAGTCCTACCGTATCCTACTGCTAGGGCTTGGGGTCTGCAATGAGGCTCAGACCTGGGCTCGGTCAGGTGCTCTGCGCAGCTGCGGTGGGAGGAACGGCTGCTGTACACAGCGTGTTTTCGGCGGCCAACGGTGTATCACACGACGACGATCCATCCCCATGTCATCCGGCGCGAGAAAAGTCACCAAACAATCACGGCCCGGGCTGTCTGAGAAAAAGTAAGCAATGTAGAAGTTTCAGCTAGGGTTCATTGCCGTTTCCACGTTACCAGCATGGAACTCGCCGCCCTGTACATATCTGATAGCCAACGCTTCCTGCCGGCCTCGAATGCCCCCGTCTAGATCCCCCAATGCAAACCTCCGAGCACCGTCTATCCCCCTCAAAATCAGCCCCAACGCCATGACCAGCCCTGTCGCCCCAGGACTCGAAAAGACTGCCAACGCCACCCAAGATGGAAAAAAAAAACCAAGACACCGCCCGTCATCTTCCGCGCCTTTGGTCGACCTGCGTTTTCCGGCACTCCAGCCCCATGAGCCCCTAAACCGTACCCCCTAGCGCCTGCTTCGGTCCCTTGCGGTCAAAGTGTCGTGGGTTGCGAGTAATATGTGCCAGTTGAGTAAACTGGCCAGGGTGATTCTTGTAGATACGTCGAGGATTGTTGCACACTCTGGTTGGGGTAGCTGTTGGTCGGAGGACCTGAACGGCATCTCCTGTCAGCGAAAGAAACCATGCAGCCAAGGTGAGCCTTGAGCCCGGCGCTGCCCATACCTGCGTCAAGCTCTTGGTACTCTAGTTTGGACGAGTCGAGACCAGGTGCCGATGTACTGCTCGCCATGGCGCCCCCGTCCATCACGGGCACAGCCGTGTGCCCGTAGGTTGGCGTGAAATCCTCCCCTGGCCCTGACGCTCCGGGGCTCGACTCGACCGAGTTCACCGTGACCGTGGACGGCACGGGCACCACGCTGCTCGGCCACTGGTCGTAGGGGTTTGCGGCGCCAAGGTACGGAGATCCGAATGTATGCGGCACGTTATAGTCGCTCGGATGCCCGCCTGAAGGAAGCACGTCCACTTCGAAACCTGGGGGGGCGCGGGTAGGGATTAGTGGGAAACCCGGGACGAGACTGCGCCAAGTAGGGGAGCGCCGGAGTACATACCTGGCGTATAAGGCCGCCCGCGCAAGAAGAGCGTCTTCTTCAACATATGCACCTCGTCTTCCAGCTCCTGGTTCCGCCTCATCAATCGTTTCACCATGTCGACCCTGTCCAGTTTCCTGAGAATGTCCACCTCTTGCTGAAGCTTGTCAATCAGCTCCTTGTTGCGGCGCCGAATGTTTTGCTGGGCTATCCGGTCGTTCTCTCGTTTCTTGTTCCGCTGCTCTTCCGACAGGTTACTGACACGTCTGGCGCCTGTCATATGCACCGTCGTCAGTATCAGCAACGGCAGGGTCGCAAAGGGCTAGCCAAAATGACAACCATGGTATCGCCAACTCACCTTTCCCTTTCCCCTTGGGTGTTTTGGGTAGCTCTTTATGGGCAGAGTGCGGTGACATGTTCGATTCCCCTTGATTTCTTGCGTTCCAAAGCCCGACCTTCCGGGATATGAACCACGCGGGCACAGATAGGTAGCAGGGCGTCGAAGCTAGCTGGAGCGCAGACGATGGTTGTGGGCAGGCGTTGTCATCGCACGTGCCGGGGGGATTGGCAGGGAGGGTGTTTTTTGGA